>NIVC01003336.1:0-103603 GCA_002269645.1 Macrostomum lignano
GTGAGTTCTCATAAGCCAAACACCCTTTGGTCAATCCTCAGTCAATTGGGCCACAGATTTAAGCACCGACCCATTGCACTCAGATTGCCTTAATTTTTTACTTACTATATTTGAGTTGTCTGTTTTTTTGTCTCACTGTGCATGCTTGTTGATGATTTTCAGTGTTTTTGTCAACTGTATTGTCTATTTATTAATATTAATATCTATCATAATGTCCCTGACTGTGCTATAGTGTAATGTGTCATAGAAAGAACTATTGCCATAATTATAAATGCAACTTTTTTCATATTTCTTTAAAATCCTGACTACATGTTCTTAGTAGTTTTGATGCCCGATGGATCTAACTGTTTCAATTGATTATAAACAATTCTTTATGTAATATCTGTACGTGTGTGCGCCTTCTAACTGGCTATGCCGTTGGCTCTAACAGTTTCAACTTATAAATGCAGCTGGGATGGCCACCTGTTCAAATCGTGCTTTATGCGCTTGCTAGAATAATTCAGTAAGCTATAAGTAATTGCTGTTTCAAGTCGCAAGTCTATCATCTCTTCTCTGTGTTCTCCTCTATTATCAACATGAATGCTGATTAAGCGACATTCAGCACCCCCCCCCCTGTGTGTGCGTGCATTGCGACTTGGCATTGCTGATCCATTTTAGCAGAAAGAGGCACCGATTGCACAACAAACGACACCCGTTTCCTCCCCTCCGAAATGGCAGAGACCGCCGAGGACCCGCCAAGAAATTGGACGACATGCCCTCAACGGCAGTCTGATAGTTTAATATGCTGCGGGACCAGTCCTGTTATTCATTATAATCATATTAGTAAAGTAGTAAGATAGGGGAGTAAGCATAGTATGTATAAATTGTATATGTAAAATTCTTATTTAGTCAGCGCCTCAAGCATCTATCTGACTTTTCTTTCCTGTCTTCATATCTTGAAATTCAGAAGCTGCGCAATGAATTCCAGAGTGAATCTATATGATTATATAATTATTACATATTTGAGGTGTCATTTTTATTTGTAATTTAAATATTGTTATGCCTAGTCGCCTAGCAAATGTGTCTGAGTGCAATAAGTTTAGCTCTATTTTTAGCTCCTGCTCTCTGTCTCAGATTATATCGATCTATTTATCATTTCTCACTTTCTGTCACTATCTTTTTGTTCTGTTTGGGCTAGGAGGGGCAAATATGTTTTTTTAGGATCTATAAGCACGCACACACAGGCAGCGTAACAGGCCTGGTTCCGCCTTGCAAATTACTTGATCGAGTGATCTTTTGCAAGATCAGGTAGGCCGCCAACCATAAACAGCCTTTTAACCCTGACAGGGGGGACATAATAAAATATTTAAAATCGACAACCCGCATGCCAGTTAATGTTGTGGCGCTTTTTATGTTTGCAACATATTTTTTTCATTGCTATATACAATATTTCCTCAGTCTTCACTTCTTTGACTTTGCACACAGGTTTTTTTGTTGCTATTCGTGTGTGTGTTTTCCTATAGACGATTTCCTAGAGAGCTGCTATTGCATTGTGCTTTAAAATTGATCAGATGATCAATTTGGCCGCAGTCAGACTAATAGATAATAGAGCTATGTACAGTAAAAATGATCACGTGATCGATTCAGCCGCAGTCATGGACTAATAAGATAAGTAATAGAGCTATGTACAGTCAAAATGATCACGTGATCAATTCATCTACAGTCATAGACTAATAGATAAGTAATGGAGCCATGTACAGTAAAAATGATCACGTGATCGATTCAGCCGCAGTCATGGACTAATAAGATAAGTAATGGAGCTATGTACAGTCAAAATGATCACGTGATCAATTTATCTACAGTCATAGACTAATAGATAAGTAATGGAGTCATGTACAGTCAAAATGATCACGTGATCAATTCAGCCGCAACCGTAGACTAATAGATAAGTAATGGAGCCATGTACAGTAAAAATGATCACGTGATCAATTCAGCCGCAACCGTAGACTAATAGATAAGTAATGGAGCCATGTACAGTAAAAATGATCACGTGATCGATTCAGCCGCAGTCATGGACTAATAGATAAGTAATGGAGCCATGTACAGTAAAAATGATCACGTGATCGATTCAGCCGCAGTCATGGACTAATAGATAAGTAATGGAGCCATGTACAGTAAAAATGATCACGTGATCAATTCAGCCGCAACCGTAGACTAATAGATAAGTAATGGAGCCATGTACAGTAAAAATGATCACGTGATCAATTCAGCCGCAACCGTAGACTAATAGATAAGTAATGGAGCCATGTACAGTAAAAATGATCACGTGATCGATTCAGCCGCAGTCATGGACTAATAGATAAGTAATGGAGCTATGTACAGTCAAAATGATCACGTGATCAATTCAGCCGCAACCGTAGACTAATAGATAAGTAATGGAGCCATGTACAGTAAAAATGATCACGTGATCGATTCAGCCGCAGTCATGGACTAATAAGATAAGTAATGGAGCTATGTACAGTCAAAATGATCACGTGATCAATTTATCTACAGTCATAGACTAATAGATAAGTAATGGAGTCATGTACAGTCAAAATGATCACGTGATCAATTCAGCCGCAACCGTAGACTAATAGATAAGTAATGGAGCCATGTACAGTCAAAATGATCACGTGATCGATTCAGCCGCAGTCATAGAATAATAGATGAGTCATGGTGCCATGTCCAGCCAAAATGATCACGTGATCGATTCAGTTTTAGCTAATAGATAATGTAATTTTGCAGCTTAATTGTGTCAAGCACTTTTAGAGGCATTATTAATATTAGTTACGTGTGTATATGTATATATAATTCTGTCTGTTTCGTGAGAGCTTTCTTTCTTAATCAAGAGTTTTGTGCTGGGGGCAGTTTGCATGCCACTTTTCCTCTTTGTGTCTCAATAAATTCTTTTTTCGTTTTATTGAAAAAGTTCTTAATGCATCTGTCTGCATATACCGTACAATAACTTAGCCACTATTGTATTCAATGCAAAGGTCGATCTGAAAATATTTTGAAATAGTTCAATATTGCGTGTTCGAAAATCATGATTTTCCTGTTTGACTTTGATCATAAAAAACAATTATGAATTGCGTGCACCAGTGACTGCCGTGTGGTTGTGATTATAGCGTTAGTTGCTATGGGGGTCAAGGGCGGGCGAAACATTTTTTGATTGACAACTGTTTTTAATCTCTGGGCTGTATCCGGTTACTCAAACATGAGCATTCAGCAATATTTATAAATATCCCTGAGAACTATACCAACTTGCAAGTAGCATAGCAGAAGATTATGTAAGAAACTCATTACCGTTCTAGCAAAAAATTTATAGTGCACCACTACACTGTAAATTACTGTTTTCCGGTGTATGCCTTCGTTATTAAGGCATCCATATTTCCTTTTTTTGTATTTTCAGTAGTTTGACCGCGCATTTCTAGTAAACTGATATGCATTTAAATTTTACTAATTGATTTATTTCTGAACTGGCCCGCAGGACGCCTACGAGGCCAGCGCACCAGGCAAGAAGCCCGTGACAGTTCAGGGTGACAGTTCAGCTTTTCCTGAGCACGTTTAACATAATTAAAATCTGCGTTCATCTGCGCTCTAGCAGTAATTTGCAATCTGCAAAATTGGGGCAGATTGTCAATAGAATTTGAATAGATTGAAGGCTGCGGCCGCATGTGTGCGTGTTTGGTTTGCATTCCAGAGTGTGTTGCTGTCTCTCTGAATAGAACAGCTAGTTATATTTATATACTACTTATAGCCGAACAAACATTTTAGCAGGCTGCAAAGCAAAAATAGCAATGCAAAACCGATCAAATGCTTTGATTACTGCTATTTTTCTATTTAAAAATGTCTTGTAAAAAAAACAAAAAAATGATGTTTCAATAAAAACTGCTTTTAATAATTTGCCAGTTAACCGCCCGCCTCAGCTAGTCTTTAATTTAAGTGAACAAAGACTGTTTGCCCCTCCCCAGGGCCTTGGAATCTGACAGCACAATGTATATTTAAGATTTATTAGTTGCTATTTTTCTGCAACAAAGACTGACAATTTTAACTATAACCCTTCTGCGCGTCATTGAGCCATCTGTAAATGTGCTCAGGTTTGAGTAAGAATCTATTTACAATATGAAATTGCGGTCGCATTTTCCCTCCTATGCCCCTGCAAAGTTATTGCTGATTAATTTGATCTACTGTTACTAATTTACTCCGATGACAAGCTGATTGGCAGCGCAATTCCTGACGAAACTGCCGCAACCCCGTATTTCCGTGTTAAAAAACTAACAACTCATTAAATTCCTTATTTTTTAGTGACCACCTGATTCTTCACTTGTAAATAAAACAATTTTTGCATGTGATTTTTTTTTAATAATATGCTCTGGACACAGTGAATCGTTTTATTAAATTTAGACTCGTATTAATCACCGAAATCTGATTATATTAACATTGTGTTGTGTTGGCGCACTTTTATGTACTTCGAGTTTTTTCTCATTTTTATTCTTCTCTGTAGCAGCGCAACTTATTTCGCTTTATTATTGTATTATGTAAACATTTTTTCGTCAATATATACCTCTAATCAGCGTGTGATCCTACCCGAAGTTCTTAGAACGCTTGTACTTACATTTACTTACTGTAGTGTTGTATCTGTGTTCAATAACAAGCCTCTCTCAGGTCTCTAAAATGTATTAGCAGCATAACTTAGTGATTTATCATTGCCGATCTTATCCTGTTAATTAAGCTTATTGAGATGTTTTAATTAAACTTATAATTCTACTCACATTCATGTAGAGCAGGGGTCGTCCCAAAATCTTAACAGCCATGAGCAATACTCTCCATCTGGCCCTTGGGGTAAGAAAGCTTGCCGATCATTGCTGCAGAATGTCAATGTTGTCATGTAGTTTAAACAGTATATTTAACACCTGATAGTGTGTCATTATTTACCTTTTTTTCTCAGCTTATACATTGCTTTAGGTCGCTTTGTTCGATGCTTGTAGTTTGCCTGCTGCGATTGCACTGCTATTTTGTTATAACAAACTGACCGACTGGTTCCTCTACTGCACTGCTGCTGTCTTCATGTGTTTTTTTATTTCTCTTTTTTCTTATCTGAAGTCAATTTTAGTGCGTTTTTTTCTAAATGATAATTTCAGAGCCCAATTCTTGTCCTCTCGCCCTGTCAGTGCGGTGGAAATAAATATTCTATATTTCGTCAACTGACGCAATGATTACAACGCTTCTTCTGTTTTTCCAAAGTTCTCGAGTTTTATTTGTGTCGCCTCGCCTCCCCCTCGTTTCCGCGTCTTTATATAATAAGGCTTTGAAAAATTATAAAGGTAAAAAATGAAACTGGACTCACCAAGTAATGCTCCAGCAAAAATAACGACAATAATTTGTGTCGCGTTTGTTGTGTCCCATCGATCCATATCGCAGTTGCTGTTTTTCAAAAATTAGTTTGTACTTTACTGTTTTGCTGCGGTGGAAGGGGCTAATAATACTTCGACGATGTGAAGCATGAAGTTTAGACTAAAAATTTTTCTACCAAGCAATTTCTAACATCGGGAGAGAAAGATAGTCTGCATCACAACTTTGAAGGTCCGTTGCAAAAACTTGGGCAATTCTTAATGCTCTCAAACTTTTACTGCCTCATTATTTAACAACCAATTCTTCAAGTAGAAACTCTGAGTTTGAGTTGAAGTGTGGAGAAATTATTTAACGTTGAAGCGAGCCCTCACTTTTTTAAATCAATGGATAAAGTCACCGGAATGTGAAAGTATAGGCCTCAGATACTTAAATAACCACGTCATTGGCAATTAAGTTGTAAAAAAGTTAAGAGCTCTTTTTCAAATTTCTTTTCCTTGCTCAGGGTTTGCAGCCTCAAGGAGATAGCATGGGGTTAAGAATGAACAAGTTTAACTTGACTCGAAATAACTTAACTTAATTTAACTCGACGCACCAAATTAGTGAACGCAAGACGGACGAAACTCATCCTAGGGGGCAGGCCCTGTCTAGCTCAGCCAATGAGAGAGCAGTAAGGAGAGAAGTGAAAGTCAGACGGACAAAACTCATCCTAGGAGGCAGGCCCTGTCTAGCTCAGCCAATGAGAGAGCAGTAAGGAGAGAAGTGAAAGTCAGACGGACGAAACTCATCCTAGGGGGCAGGCCCTGTCTAGCTCAGCCAATGAGAGAGCAGTAAGGAGAGGTCAAGTTCTCTCTTGCTCGCACGCACAGGATTTTGGTGCAGCTTCAAAATCTTAAAGTTGGAAAATTTGTTTAAAAACTTTTTAATTTGGGGAAGATTTGAGAAAAAATTGGGGAAGAGGATTTAGGAGCTTTCTAAAACAAAAAACAAAAGCGAAGCAATGCAACGAAGATAATATTTTACCCGACCTTTAGTGTATTCAGTCTAATACACGTAGAAGTTCCAACAATAAAAGAACAGCTCTCTACGTATCGTTTAGCCTGTATATTTATCAACCAGCATAGACTAGTGGTGAAACTGAAGCGATACGCACGTGTATTAGTATATTTAATTACTAATTTTAATGAATTGGCCGAACAATTTTACGAAGGCGATAAAACGTTTAGAATGCAGAAAATAATGTGGCAAAGTCAGACGCAGGAACAGTTGCCAATATTATGATTGTTTTACTCACCAAGACGCTACAAACTCAATTGAACGAATCCAGTAATCCAATATAATGAGAACAGTGACAAAAGGGAAGGCTAACTCAACAACAATGGCAGCTCGAAGTTCAAAAAGCGAGAAAATTATATTCTTCCCACCAAAACGAATGGAACAAAGCAAAATACGAGATACTACTTACTAATAAGTAGCTTAAGTAGCGTAACAATCAAATTTAAATAATCCAAAGGGGGCGATTTGAATAAAGCAATATAAACAGTCGTTTTGATTTTTGTTCTGAAGTTGTTTAAAAATACTATCATAACAAGAATAGAGGCAGTAAACAACAGTTAAGACCATTTTGATTTGTTGACCAAAGAATGAGGAATCAGATAAATAGATTAAGATAAAGCGGCCAGATAAAAGCCAAACAGCAATTTTCTAAAACACAGTGAAACCGAATGACGTAGGCGGCACATCTGGAGGGAATTCGGGGCAGAAAGAAAACTAGACTGCTATTAGGCGGGCGGGCAAGCAGAAAGAAGATTACAAAGCAGAAATATATATATATATATATATGACCAGAAGCGGCTGCCACACACGGAGAGAAAAATTGCCACTTCATTCACTTCAACAATGTAGAGAGCATTTAATAGTAAATTTAAATAAAGTACATTCACCAGTTCCATTTGTACTTTTAATTGGAAGCGGCTTCTTAGATTAAGGGATAGTATAACAAATAAGTGCAAAAACTGCTAATAATACGATCATTGTTTCAGCATGGACAACAGTCTATTTAATGATTACATTCACTAAGCCCTTGGCAGTTTAGATAAAAATTCTAAGTAACAGAGTCAAAACTAGGAGATTTGATGGCCAACAACAACCAAGCCAGTCTTTATCCAGTTTGTCAGATCCCGGAAGTGCCAGTTCCATGCTTCCGGTCGGGAAAGAAGCTGCGCAAGACCAGCACCTCGGAGACGCCAATGATCACTATGACAACGGATTCTAGCACTGACCAGAGGCTGACTCGGTCGTTCAGATCTTCTGCAAACATTCTGCCGCTGGCTTCATTGAGCCGGAAATGGGTCTGATAGTCGGTGACGACTTTCAAGGATTCGTGAATGGCCATAGCCGAGGTCTCCAGTTGTGAGTGGACGCTCGGCTTGTCGTCGCCAGCAACCAGCGGCTTCTCTTTGCCGCTGCTAAAATCGATGTAGACTAGCTTGTGCGTGAATGTGGAGAACTCGTTAGAGAAGCAGGCCTTGTAGACGCCAGCTTTTTCAACAGTGAAATGATAGCTATCGTACTGCTTCTTCTGGCCAGTGTAAACTGATTCGTCGCTGGGTCCAAATAGTTGCACATCTACGTCGTAGTTGCCTCCCGAGATTACCTGGCAATATGGATTAGCTTATAATGCTATATTTTAGAGTTTAAAGTTCATTTGATTTTCCTCGGTGAAATAGCACTTAATGAATCGCATGTTGGTCCCTCAGGGCTAGCAATTTTTCATGCACTGCTTCAGTTCCTTGACCATTATACAATAAAAATTTCCAGTGAAAAACTGAGAATGAAAATTCAACTATGTTAGATGTTTTGAGATCTACTGCTGTAACCTTTGTTAAAACAGTTACTAAATCAGTCAGTGCTACTGACCCTGATGAATTTAATAGCAATGAGGTTTTGTGTCTACTAACCTAGGTGCTTTTCATAGAAATGCTAGGCTTAAGGATTGAATCATTTAATGCTAAGCTCTATAATAGCCTAATTAGGCAGTGCATCTCTTCAGATCATGGCTTGTCTTTTCTAATCTAAGTGGATATAAGATTTCTTTGAAAACTGGAATGCTAGGGACCTAAGCATTGTATCTACTTTAATAGAGTAATTAAGTTGTTAATGTTAACTATATTTTTTTTAATTTTGTGGCACTAATATTCAATTTAAAAAAATAGTCTATTTAAAATTGAATGATTCTAGAAAATTCAAAACCCCTCAGCTGAGCCATCTCAACTTAATAAAAAAAAACTATTTTTAATTATTAAATTATTTTTTTCAATGAACTATTATATTTTAAGCATCAAAAACTTTTTTACATCTATATAACATTTGTCAAAGTTTTATAAAAGTGTCTGTTTATTTACTTTTTGTTCATTTTCATTTCTATGACTTGGTTTTTAGGTAGACCTACAATGCATATTTTTTATCAACTCCAATTTAGTATTTTCAAGTTCTAAGACTACTTTATTATTTAGTCATTATGCCTAGATTTATTATTATCAACTAGGCTAATAACATGACAATAAATAAACAGTATATACTCATTAACATTGAAAAGTTGCCACTCTATGTGCCAGTGAGCAATTTTTCTTGGACTATTCTGAAATAAGATATAAAAAAACTGATCAGGGTAGCTTTAATCTAGCCTATCTAACCTTTGTATACCATTCCCACCACTTTATTTCTCAACTCAAATCTCCCATAGCATCACTTGCAAAGATTGAGAGACTACCTGCACTCTTAAACGTCGCGACCACAGGTAGAATCTTCTGTGATGAGTGATGGCAACTTTTCAATGTTGTTGAGTATGGCCATGGGTATAATTCCTAAAAGAAAAATTTAGGATCTAAAATGGCTTAGCTTGATTAAAACTTTTTAATTGATCTACTATCAAATATTTTTAAATACAAGTACATTTGTTACATTTACTCTAATTCTAAGACAATGGCTATAGTATGAGAGTCATGAGTATGTTATAATTAAGAAAATCAATTTTAAGCCAGGTGATACTTACTTGAAATTCTAAATGAGCCTTTGAATTAAGTTCAAGGGTTTCGTAAAAACAGTCTTTTCTTTTGTCAGGCAGTTCAAATGTTAACTCAGCAGCCTGAATTGAAGTCATTACAATGGCTGAATGGCAAATTATGAAAATGCTTAACACATTGTGCTTTGAGAACATGATAAAACGAGGTAAAGTCCGTCTATTAGATCAAAGTCTCAAAAAGCAATCGTGAATATGTTTTATAAAAGTCTGCGTTACGATAAATTATTGCATGTAAAGTGTCGAGTGGTAATTTATTTTGTAATTGCCTTAGCTTTACCACCACAAACATGAACCTGAAAAAACTGAAAGCATTCGTAAATTTTCGTCTTGTAAGAAATTGAAATAAGGGATTAAATGACGTTGCACATTCTAAAAACAAATGACGTTAAATGTTTGAAAAACTTGCATGCAAAGAGAACATTTTAAGTTAAAGACGAAACCCTTATTTTAGTAAATTTGCTGTCAAATCCTTTTCTTTGTTTTAGTTAAAAATTACAAAACCGAATCCTAACGGCACCTAATGTAATGCATAATTACCACTAATCTTGGTTGCGCTATCTGCCTCCTTTTACTACTTGATTGAAACTCTCGATAATAATAGATATCAACTAATTCTTAGCTTATACAGAAGCTATTTTTAGCTACGCTGTGGGCTGCTGCAGCCTGCAAGTAATAGGCTGGTACGCATAGCGAATATTCGTTCACTTTTCATCAATAATCCTTGTACTGACATTTGTAACTTACGTTCGTCACGTATACACAAATAAATATGTACGTTAGATGCAAGTATTATGTAGATACACCGTGAGTGTATTCTTTCTATGCCCATTGGACGGTTGAATTTGGATATTTTTACATGTACAGTATGTTGTGCCAACAATGAATATAAACTCTAATGGACTACTCTTTCATTGTTGAATGCTGCTTAATTTTTGTTTTTAATTGAGTTGTGCGGGAGGCCTGCGTATACATGTGATTCTCTCAGCTGTAATTTTATGTGATAGTTTGAACATTTAAGCCACATTTAAGACACAAAGTTGATATTGAAATTGTGTTTGTGACTTTAGTCTAATGACCTTTGCTCCTGTATCTGTTTTATAAGTACGTATACTAGACACGCGGCTATAAGCCCGCCCGAAATTTATATTTTATCGCTATAATTGAGCCGATGAGCTCTACACACAAGAGGCATTAACATTCTTTACAGTAATAGTATTTGACTCAGCATGGCAGTGTCAATGACATCAATATCTACTTACATGTAAAAAGAAATAGATATGAATACAATTTGAATCAAAACAAAATTCTCTTTGTCTATATAATATACATAAACTAACTATATTACTTTTCTACTCGAATTTCTCCATTCGAATTCCCATTGGCCACTTCTGCAATTCCATGGTCAACATGGGACTCGTCGCAAGCATCCTCGCTGATTCTAATCGTCGGCACCAGATTTTTCCCTGCCCCGTCTGCACCACCGCATCCATCGCTTGCGGGCAGAAGTCTTCCTGCGAAAGCCTCTTGATCTTTTACGTCAACATTGTCGCGTGTGACCAGCCGCTCCAGGAATAGCACAACACTTGCACAGATCATGCAGAGGCCAGCTATGGCGAAGCTATACTTGAATGTACCCGTTCGGTCTTTTAGGTAGCCTGTAGTTGCAGTGAGATATAGGTACATGGTAGCTTTAAACACAAGGACTTAATAAAATACCGAGAAAAAATTGTCCTTAAACATAGAAACTTTAAATGATCTAGAAACCTTATCTATATGTCGACTATTTCAATTTACGAGCATAGCTCTTCGTTGTCATTTCCTCGTGCGAGTCAGACAGGCATTGATCATGCATCTGTATTAAACTAGAAAAACCACTTACCAAGGAGCGTCTGGCCGGGAAAAGTGGACAGAGTCCAAGACGAACAGACAATGGAGTGGACAATGCTGAGGTTGACGATTCCGACAAACAGTACTAGAATGCTGGTCACTATGCTCATGTACACGCCGCCTGAGGCGCCAGCCAGCACCGCATAGGCCGCAAACAGGACTGTCCGGTTGGTTGGGTCGGTCAGACTGACCGAACAGAAGGCGGTGAAAATGCAGACGACGCCCATGATGGTCATGCCGAAGATGGCGATGCTGGACTTGCGCCACCAGGAGAACCGGTCGGAGAGGCAGCCGGTGAGGACTCGGGCAACCAGGTCTGATAGGCCTGAACAATTCGGGCACAGTTAGGTTTACCAGTTCTCAATAAGCTAATGAATTTGCAGCAAAGTCTGCCGCGAATCCAGGCGACTTTTGAGTAGTGTCTAGCAAAGAGGCGGTTATAGTTATGTCAAATTTTTCTGAGGTTAGTTAGTTAGTTGGTTGGTTGGTTGGTTGGTTGGTTGGTTGGTTGGTTGGTTGGTTGGTTGGTTGGTTGGTTGGTTGGTTGGTTGGTTGGTTGGTTGGTTGGTTGGTTGGTTGGTTGGTTGGTTGGTTGGTTGGTTGGTTGGTTGGTTGGTTGGTTGGTTGGTTGGTTGGTTGGTTGGTTGGTTGGTTGGTTGGTTGGTTGGTTGGTTGGTTGGTTGGTTGGTTGGTTGGTTGGTTGGTTGGTTGGTTGGTTGGTTGGTTGGTTGGTTGGTTGGTTGGTTGGTTGGTTGGTTGGTTGGTTGGTTGGTTGGTTGGTTGGTTGGTTGGTTGGTTGGTTGGTTGGTTGGTTGGTTGGTTGGTTGGTTGGTTGGTTGGTTGGTTGGTTGGTTGGTTGGTTGGTTGGTTGGTTGGTTGGTTGGTTGGTTGGTTGGTTGGTTGGTTGGTTGGTTGGTTGGTTGGTTGGTTGGTTGGTTGGTTGGTTGGTTGGTTGGTTGGTTGGTTGGTTGGTTGGTTGGTTGGTTGGTTGGTTGGTTGGTTGGTTGGTTGGTTGGTTGGTTGGTTGGTTGGTTGGTTGGTTGGTTGGTTGGTTTGTTTATTACAGTTAATTAGAGGGGATTATTATAGTTAATTACAGGGGATTGGCTTTTGGGTACTGCTGAAAATCAAGGGGTCATGCACATTTCGGTGATCTTCTGTGCACGCACGCTCACGCGGGTACGAGCTACATGTACGTACGCAGACATGCGCTCAAGCAGGATGTACAACCCCCAGACCTTTTCATCAACAGGCATGAACACACACACTCTCTCTCCCTTTCTCCCTCTCTCTTCAAAGCATTATTGCAGAGCAGTAGGCCGCTAAACCAACTCACCGCTAACTGCCACCAGCACGGCAGTGGTGCTGGTGGGCACGGCGAATTCGGCCAGGAACAGCGGATACACAACGTACTGCGTTGTGAAGCCCAGATTAGACAGCATGGTGGCTACAATGTAGATCAATGTCAGGATGCGCTGACTTCGGGACAGACTGGCTAAGCGGCCGCGTGCCGAGCTGTCGTGCCGCTGACGGCCAGGTTGACCATCGGAGCACGAATATCTGCCAGTTGAGGATCTGCTTCTGAAGGAAAGCAACCGCGGATGCTTCAGATAAAGATTAAAGATTGGTTTTAGCTGTCGTTAACTTATTTCCTATCTAACATCAGACGTAGACATGAAGAGATCGGGGAATCCGGATTCTTTAAGAACCCTTGAAATGCAGTCCCAATTCTATTTGCAGACATTCGAAAGGCCGGTGTACATTAAGGAGTAACTATAGAATGATTTAGCAAAATAAAACATTGCTCGGTTTGAGGTTGGGGCAGACAGTAAACCCACCAGCCAATCAAATTGCACCTAAATGTTCTTGCGCTAAAAATGATAAGACTAGCGTAGTTCTAATAAATTTCTAAAAATAGTTCAGCGTACGATGGTGTACAAGTGTACATTTAGTGCACTCTATTCTTGTGCTATCTTGCAAACGTGCGTACATTGTTTCTAAAAATAGCTTCTACGAGATTTATAACCCTATGCTTTATATATTACCACAAATGGCTTAAAAATAACAAAGACAACATCTAGTGGTCCTTGGTTAAAGATTGCTCAAATAAATGTACATTTGGTTGCTAATACTAATAGTAATTGTAGAAAGGTTGTGAGGGCTGTCCCACAACCAGGCCCGAGGCAATGTACAGTTGGTTCAGACCAATTTAAAAATTGATTTGAGCAATCTTTCGCTCGTGGAGCCATACTGGCAGTTAAGTGAAGCGGCCTTAATGGACGCGTACCTTGCACCACCTGGCTTAGCCGACGGAGTTGGACAGCCGGCCAGTTCGCCAAACCTGCTGCCAAACTGCGAAGAACTGCCGACGAAACTGGCGCCATGAGCGTCCGGCGCTACCTTCTTCGACGCGTCCTGGCTGTCTGTATCGCTATGCTTCTGCGTAACAATGCTAGTAGGTATTAGCATGCCAACAATGACCAGGTGCAGAAAGTAGGCCCCAATTAGTAGGCAGCAACCGGACACGGAGTAGCGATCGGCCAGTTCAGTGAACACCAGCGGCATTGCCACGGCGCCTGCGCTGCTGCCGGCGAAGCAGATGCCGTTGGCTAGATCGCGCCTGCGCTCGAAGCACTCGTTGACCTTGCAGATGACGGAGCTGTAGCAGGCGGACAGACAGGCTCCGGTGCAGAAGCCCAGACAGGCCACCCACAACGGCAGGCTGAAGGCCAAGTACAACAGGCACATGGATAGGCAGATTGTCAGGCCGCTCGTGACCACCATCCATCGGAGGGGCACCCGGCGAGAGAGGACACTGAATAGCGGAGCTGGAGATTGCGGAACGGGCGCTGTTGTAGATTCTACAGAAAACGATCTACTCTAAAACTCTAAAAATATCATTTTTTGCCAACTGCCGTTGCGCATTCTGCATGGGTCGCCATCATAAACCCGAAAAATCACAACTCCGAAAGCACTTCCCATCATATAGAGCCGAAATATCATAAACCCGAAATATCACAAACTCGAAATATCACAAACCCGAAATATCACAAACCCGAAATATCACAAACCCGAAATATCACAAACCCGAAATATCACAAACCCGAAAGCACTTCCCATCATATAGACCCGAAATATCATAAACCCGAAATATCACAAACTCGAAATATCACAAACTCGAAATATCACAAACCCGAAATATCACAAACCCGAAATATCACAAACTCGAAATATCACAAACCCGAAATATCACAAACCCGAAATATCACAAACCCGAAATATCACAAACCCGAAATATCACAAACCCGAAATATCACAAACCCGAAATATCACAAACCCGAAATATCACAAACCCGAAAGCACTTCCCATCATATAGACCCGAAATATCATAAACCCGAAATATCACAACTCCGAAAGCACTTCTCATCATAAACCCGAAAAATCACAACTCCGAAAGCACTTCCCATCATATAGACCCGAAATATCATAAACCCGAAATATCACAAACTCGAAATATCACAAACCCGAAATATCACAAACCCGAAATATCACAAACCCGAAATATCACAAACCCGAAATATCACAAACCCGAAATATCACAAACCCGAAAGCACTTCCCATCATATAGACCCGAAATATCATAAACCCGAAATATCACAACTCCGAAAGCACTTCCCATCATATAGACCCGAAATATCATAAACCCGAAATATCACAACTCCGAAAGCACTTCCCATCATATAGACCCGAAATATCATAAACCCGAAATATCACAAACCCGAAATATCACAAACTCGAAATATCACAAACTCGAAATATCACAAACCCGAAATATCACAAACTCTGAAAAACAAAATAGTGTTGGACATTGCTAGCAATTTCGGAGTTGTGATATTTCGGGTTTGTGATATTTCGGGTTTGTGATATTTCGGGTTTGTGATATTTCGGGTTTGTGATGCCCCCCTTCTGCATGACTGCGGGCACCCTGGTGCAACGCCTTCGGCAACATCGTCCCACACACCAGCGCAGGGGCAATTCTGCCCATTCCGCTTGCTCCTGAGCACGCTAATACTGCACTCGCACACACGCTCACACAGGGTGTACATCGGCCCTGACTCTCTATTCCTCAGGCATGTACACTCTCTGCGCCTTGGGGGTTGGCCCTCATGGGTGTGAACCGCGCGACACCCCCCCCCCGGATAGGGATATAACAATTCAAATCCTTTATACTAAAAATGACTTAATCCATGCACTCATACAGAGATAGCTATCATTAAAGTAATCTAAAGTTTCTAATCCAGCTTTGAATGTAATTGCCAACCAATGAAATTCCCCAGCAAGCAAAATCTGAGGAAAACAACCCTTTGTCTCAGCCAATAGGAAGCTGCAGAAATGTACAAAGGAAGCATCTCTCATGAAGGAAAGACCCAAAATGCTATATAAACCCATGTTAAATCGATAAAGAAGCTTCGCCTCTCGCCCTCGCTCACTCCTGCTTGTTACGAGTATTTTTGGCTTTAATAGTCGTAATAAAATTAATTCATAGCCAGAATTTCAATTCTATACGTTGGAACATAAAACAGACTCTTTTGCATTTGACTGTCAGTGACATTTGACTGACAGTGACATTTGACTGTCAGTGACATTTGACTGACAGTGACATTTGACTGACAGTGACATTTGACTGTCAGTGACATTTGACTGACAGTGACATTTGACTGTCAGTGACATTTGACTGACAGTGACATTTGAATGTCAGTGACATTTGACTGTCAGTGACATTTGACTGTCAGTGGCATTTGACTGTCAGTAACATTTGACTGTCAGTGACATTTGACTGTCACTGGCATTAAAAAGTGGCCTATAAGAAATCCTCCACGATATAACCTTTGGTATAGTCGAATTCACCCTCCCCCATTTAAACAAAATAGCTCACAGAGAATGTTGATCAGCGATAGGGTAGTGGACGTGACAAACAGGATCAGAGTGTTGGAGCAGTTAAAATAGGCCTGAAACTCGCGCATCAAAATGCCCGCAGACTTCAGATAGCCAATGACGATGAATTGCATCAGAAAGGCGCCTGGAATTGAATTCGTCGAAGTCATTGAAGCTACTTATAGTAAAGTCGAATAGTTATGAATTGAAATCAGTTTATTAAACTAACCGACAATCACAATGCAGGCTGACGGCCCGTCAACAGTGATCTCCATGACAACCGTGAGGCACAGTCAGTAAACACTAAGTTCAGGTGACAAATAAGGTCACGAAAAGTCAGTATTGGAGTTTATCTAAAATTGTACAAGTTGTTAACAAGGACAACTGAAGTTACTACTTCAGTTGTCCTTGGTTGTTAACACTTATTGCAGATTAAATCTGAGACGCGATGCAAAGTACAAGCTGTTTGCTTTAGTTTAGATAAGGAATAATTAACAGGCTAATATGTACATGTACAAACTTAAGATTTTGGTAGAGCCTATGCTGAAGCCCATGGTAGTTCTTGGTATATAGCTTATGGTAGTCTTTAGTGTAGAGTCTATGGTAGTCTTTGGTATATAGCTTATGGTAGTCTTTAGTGTAGAGTCTATGGTAGTCTTTGGTATATAGCTTATGGTAGTCTTTAGTGTAGAGTCTATGGTAGTCTTTGGTATATAGTTTATGGTAGTCTTTAGTGTAGAGTCTATGGTAGTCTTTGGTAGAGTCTATGGTAGTCTTTGGTATATAGTTTATGGTAGTCTTTAGTGTAGAGTCTATGGTAGTCTTTGGTAGAGTCTATGGTAGTCTTTGGTAGAGTCTATGGTAGTCTTTGGTTGAGTCTATGGTAGTCTTTGGTAGAGTCTATGGTAGTCTTTGGTAGAGTCTATGGTAGTCTTTGGTAGAGTCTATGGTAGTCTTTGGTAGAGTCTATGGTAGTCTTTGGTATAGTCTATGGTAGTCTTTGGTAGAGTCTATGGTAGTCTTTGGTTGAGTCTATGGTAGTCTTTGGTAGAGTCTATGGTAGTCTTTGGTTGAGTCTATGGTAGTCTTTGGTATAGTCTATGGTAGTCTTTGGTATAGTCTTTGGTATAGTATTTTATAGAGTCTATGGTAGCATCTGGTATAGTCTTTGGTATAGTCTATGGTAGTCTTTGGTAGAGTCATTGGTAGTCTTTGGTGGAGTTTATAAAGAAGCTTATGATGATGGCCTATGATGAGTCTATGACTGATAAAGTGAACTGTAAAGTTTGCAGTAAAAAGCAAAGCCAACTTACATTGCAAAAGATTTGTTCTCGAAGAAAATTGGTGCTAATTTTTATTTTAGTTACATAGCTCGTATATTGGTCGGTCAGTTCGCTCGCGGTTTGCCCGAAAAGATTAAATATAGCTGGTAGTTATCTCAATTGCGGGCCGAATAAGCAGACAATGCGGCACTGTTAAATTCGCGAATTTGCACAATTACAAGCAAAAACCATGCGGTACAGATAAATAGATAAGGAGGAACTCTGATTGCTGGCCTGGAAACCATTGAGAGTATCTGGAGAGCAAAGTGCATTGACCAGTCTGACAAGCTTGTCTTGTCCCTGCCGCTCCAAACCGACCTGATGGCTCATTTTGTGTATGGTAAGTTTCACAGGCCATCAGGCTAGCC
The DNA here is from genome assembly GCA_002269645.1 of Macrostomum lignano. Taxonomy (NCBI): domain Eukaryota; kingdom Metazoa; phylum Platyhelminthes; family Macrostomidae; genus Macrostomum; species Macrostomum lignano. The sequence continues at coordinate 17,965 of NIVC01003336.1, forward strand.
TAACCTATTTTCTAGGATTGTGAAGCTTGGGGATTGTGAAGCTTGGGGATTGTGAAGCTTGGTGATTGTGAAGCTTGGGGATTGTGAAGCTTGGGGATTGTGAAGCTTGGGGATTGTGAAGCTTGGGAATTGTGAAGCTTGGGATTGTGAAGCTTGGGGATTGTGGAGCTTGGGGATTGTGAAGCTTGGTGATTGTGAAGCTTGGGGATTGTGAAGCTTGGGATTGTGAAGCTTGGGATTGTGAAGCTTGGGGATTGTGAAGCTTGGGGATTGTGAAGCTTGGGAATTGTGAAGCTTGGGATTGTGAAGCTTGGGGATTGTGGAGCTTGGGGATTGTGAAGCTTGGGGATTGTGAAGCTTGGGGATTGTGAAGCTTGGGGATTGTGAAGCTTGGGAATTGTGAAGCATGGGATTGTGAAGCTTGGGGATTGTGGAGCTTGGGGATTGTGAAGCTTGGGGATTGTGAAGCTTGGGGATTGTGAAGCTTGGGATTGTGAAGCTTGGGATTGTGAAGCTTGGGGATTGTGAAGCTTGGGGATTGTGAAGCTTGGGAATTGTGAAGCTTGGGATTGTGAAGCTTGGGGATTGTGGAGCTTGGGGATTGTGAAGCTTGGGGATTGTGAAGCTTGAGGATTGTGAAGCTTGGGGATTGTGAAGCTTGAGGATTGTGAAGCTTGGGGATTGTGAAGCTTGAGGATTGTGAAGCTTGAGGATTGTGAAGCTTGGGGAGTGAAAAACTCTAGGCATCTAGTCCTCATCCTCGCTCTCAGTATCCTCAGATCCGCAGTCGCTTTCATTGCCGCTCTCGTCTTCTTCTTCAAGAAGTCCAGCGTCAGCGGTCTGGCCGCTGGGCGTGGGCTCATCCGGCAGCTGCAGCCTGACGCCCACTGGCCGCTGCGACAGCTGGCTGCTCAGAACCAGCAGGCGGCCGTCCTGCGCCAGACTGGCGGACTGCAGGGTCCAGTCGAATGACAGGCGCGACAGGCGGAGAAGCGACGGCAGGAGCCACACCGACAGGTCGCTTGGACAGCCGGCGGCCGCACCGGAAGCGGCGTGCAGCAGCGCTCGAGTATCGTCGGCCAACAGGCGGATGAAGCTGCCGGGAAGCTGGATGGCGGGCGATGCAGACTCTGTCGAGGTCCAACTAGGGGAAGCTTCGTTGACCGAATCGGCTGATTCAACGCGCAGTCGAAGCTGACCGCGTTCTGTGCCGCAGAGCAGCTGGTTGGCGCTGCTGCTGACTGCCACGGCTGTGACCGCGTCGGCAGCGGCTTGCTGTGCGAATCCTGGGAAAGTTTTTGATGCTGGGATGCTTGTGATGGGGATGCTGTGATGCTGGGCTTCTTGTGATGAGGAGGCTGTGATGCTGGGCTACTTCTGTGGGGAGGCTGTGATGCTGGGCTACTTCTGATGGGGAGGCTGTGATGCTGGGCTACTTCTGATGGAGAGGCTGGGATGGACAGTCTGGAGCGGATGGGGAGATGAAAACTAAAAAGACAGGAGAAGCATGCACATCAGCCGTTACCAACTGGCCTCCCAACGGGAATCGGCGGGAACTCCGGAAGGTCGCGGCGCAGGCGGCCAGTGCGGCAGTCCCAGACGAGCAGGCGGCGGCCGCCTCGGTCGCCGGTGCGCTCTGTGGTCTCGTCGAACACCGTGTGCGCTAGGTGCCGACCATCCGGGCTGAGCACCGCCACGTGCAGGTGCAGCAGCGCGCCCGGATGCTCGAGCAGAGCCAGTTGGTTGCCCCTGGCAACATCGAATACGCACAGGTGATGAGCATGATAAGCCGCCACCAGAGTTGAGCAGTCCTCGCTGATCAGGTAGCCGGACAGGCAGTTAGATCGCTCCGCCTGGCGCTCAGCAGCTTGGCGCCGTTTGGCGCTGCGCCATTCGGCTCGGTGGCGCCGAAGTCTCGCCGACGGCGTCTCGGCGCGCCGCTGCCAGGGCGTGCCAAGCGGCGTCGAAGGGCGCCGGCGCAGATAGGCCTCGAACTGGCGTCGCTCCGCTGCCGCTTCGGCATCGTCGCCGCCTTCATCGACGACGTCCGACCGGGCGGCAGCGGCGGAGCCGAAGTCGGGCCGCAGTTTGCGAATCACCTCGCCGGACTCCAGGCTGTAGACGGCAAATCCGGTGCGTTGCTCGTTGACACAGAGCAGCTGGGCGCCGCCCGGCAGCACCCGGTAATCGGCGCGGGGCCCGGCCACGATTTGCAGGCCGGAGAAGCTGCTGGTGAACTTCTCCTGGTCCAGGCTGTAGATGCGCAGCGCTTGGTACACCGGCTGGGCGCTGGGCGCCTGCGGGGGCGGAGGAAGCGGCGGCAAGTCAAGGCGACAATCAAACCCAGGAACGCGTTCAAATACAGACTTGATGGATTCAACTACAGACTTGATGGATTCAAATACAGACTTGATGGATTCAAATACAGACTTGATAGATTCAAATACAGACTTGATGGATTCAAATACAGACTTGATAGATTCAAATACAGACTTGATGGATTCAACTACAGACTTGATGGATTCAAACAAAAAATACCGATATTGATTGAGCACCTTAGGCGAGTGCCCCAGCTTTGTGAGCACAACGGCCTGTCTGTTGTAGAGCAGCACAATGTCCCGTTTATCCGCGATTCCCCTGGCTGACAGCAGCAGGCGGCTGTTGCCACTGCCGAGGTCCCACAGCTGAATGGCGACATTGCCCTCCAGCAGGACCAGTACGTTGTTCCCAGCTCCGTCAGAGTTCACGTGAAGATCCACCGGTCCGCACAGGCCCTGACGCGGGGAGCTCGGCCCTGCCGGCTGCTGCTGCTGCAGACAGCTGTGCAGATTCCAGACCCCGATGTCGCCATCTTCGCCAGCGGCGATCAGCACCCGGCGCAGGTTGGACGCGGAGCCGACGCTGCAGAGGCCCGGCTGGCGGCAATGGTGGCCGTGCTCCTCAGTTTCCAGATTCCAGACTGCCACGTCTGTGCAGCCGTTCGATTCTGATTGGTTCAGAGCGACTGCGTGCAGCTGGGAGCCGGTCAGCAGCAGCTGGCGGATGGGCCGGTCGGCCAGGCAGCCGCGCAAACGTCGCATCAGCTGCCCGGTGTCGGCGCTGAACAGCTCCAGGTGGGTGACGAACTCGCGACCACCGGAGCTGACGGACGGGGCGGTCGCCGCTCGACAGGCCAGGATGCAATAGTCTCGGCTTCGCTGCACCGCGTTCAGCAGGGCGGCCGGGTCGGAGCAGTCCAGACGGTCCGACACCTCGCCAGAGCGGCAGTCGATGATGCGCGCGAAGTTGGCGCCGTGGACAGCAAAGAGCACCTGATAGGAGCCGGCGGAGGTGGCCGCCATCATGAATGCGTCCGGAGCGGGCGGTTCCACTTGATGCTCGCCGGAGCGGGTGAGGCGCGGCAGGCACCAGGTGCGCATCAGACAGGTTCCGTGATGGAAGCAGACCAGATGATCAGCATCAGCTCCGGCTCCGGCCAGGACGGCTGCGCACGGATCGTCTCCAAGGCTGAGGCTCTGTAGGTGGCGGCCGTGGCTGGCGGAGAAGAGTTCGATGCTGTCTGGCTGGCAGGCGGCCAAAACACGATCGGTTAGGGCTAGCAGCAGGCTCGTAACCCGCCGGCCACAGTCCGGTACGGTGAACTGGACTCGAGCATCCGGGACATGCCATGTCTTGATGGTATTGTCCATTGAAGCTGTGAAGCATCGCCTGCCATCCGCTGAGACGCACATGGCGGTGATTGGACCGGCGTGGCCCTGCAGCCTGGTAGCTGCAGATGCGCCAGACCCACCGCAAGGAGTCAAGCAGGTACTGGATGGAGTTAAAATCCTGGCTTGTCGCCGCGCCCTCCGACACAGGCGGCGTAGAGAGACGGCGGCTTCGTCCTTGGTTCCGATGGCGATATCCGAGAGCCGACCGAGCAGCTGCTGCGCCAGCTGAATGCCACCGTCAGCCGGCTCCGACTCCAGGTGACATCGCGAAAGCCGCAGAGCTTCGGCTATCAAACCGAGTTCAGCGGCTGCATCAACGTCGTCTTCCAGAGCCAGCTCCGTCGCGTCAACCAGGTCGAGCAGATCGCGGACGGGAGCAGCCGCCAGCTGCGCCGCCAAAAAGTCGTAGCGCAGCAGACAGTCGCGCGCGACGCCGACGGGACCGGCAGTTGCGGCCAGATGGAGCGGCAACTCGGACAGCTTGCGCAGATTGCTGGTGCGCGACGGAGGCCTCGCCTGCTGGGGACGAGAGTAGAAAGACGGCTGGCCGCTAAAATAGTCGGCCAGGGCTTTGCGCAGCGCCTGCGCCCTGGATGCGTCCTCCAGTAGGTAGCGACGCTCGGCGGCGCGTCTCACCACGCCACTCGACCAGCCGAGAAGGACGGACGCGTCGCCGGTTCGTTCCACCAGCCAGTCGGCTAGGTCGGCGCGCAGCCGACGCCAGGTGAGCATCGGCACGTCTAGCAGGTCGAGCAGCTCCGGTTCCGTAAGGCCGTCGCGAGCGGCAGTCAGGTAGCCGAGGGCGCATTGTGACATTGCCTGACCATGGCGCTGCTCCAGCATGGCTAGGCGGCTCCCCACCGCTGCCACGACATCGCCAGAAGCATCGCAAAGAACTCGAAGTAGAGGTGACGCCTTCGGTTTCTGCCAGCGCAGCAGGCGAGAGACAACTGCGGATGATAGCGGCGGAAGCTCGAAAAAGTGACCCGGCCATCCGCTGGGGTAGAGCTCGCGTAACTGCTGGCAGCAGTCGCTAGTTGAAGATTGCATCAGCAGAAGTAGTATTTTGCCAGATCTGGGCAGCTGTCGAGGCATCCAACTGAGAACTGACTGACGAGCATCGCTGCTGGAACTCGCCAAGTCCGTCAGTTGATCAACCCCGTCCAGCAGGACAACAATTCGTCGATCTTGGACTTCACTGGCCGCATGTAGCAGCCGTTCGAATTCGTTTGCCAGTCCTGGCAGGTCCTGATGGTTTGGTAGAGCAGTCGTATGGCACTATGCTAGACCAGGAGTCAGAAAACTCCGGCCTGCGGGACACATGCGGCCCGCGAAGCCTCTCTATGCGGCCCTCGGGTCCTTTGAAACTTCTCTCTTCTCTTATCTCCTCTCTCCTCTCCTCTCTTCTCTCCTCTCTCCTCTCCTCTCTCCTCTCCTCTCTCCTCTCCTCTCTCCTCTCCTCTCTTCTCTCCTCTCTCCTCTCCTCTCTCCTCTCCTCTCTCCTCTCCTCTCTCCTCTCCTCTCCTCTCCTCTCCTCTCCTCTCTTCTCTCCTCTCTTCTCTCCTCTCTTCTCTCCTCTCTCCTCTCCTCTCTCCTCTCCTCTATTCTCTCCTCTCTTCTCTCCTCTCTCCTCTCCTCTCTCCTCTCCTCTCTCCTCTCCTCTCTCCTCTCCTTTCTCCTCTCCTCTCCTCTCCTCTCCTCTCCTCTCCTCTCCTCTCCTCTCCTCTCTCCTCTCTCCTCTCCTCTCTCCTCTCCTCTCTCCTCTCCTCTCTTCTCTTTTCTCTCCTCTCCTCTCCTCTCCTCTCTCCTCTTCTCTCTTCTCTCTCTCTCTCCCCTTCTCTCTTCTCTCCTTTGTACTTTCTCCTCTATTCTCGTCTCTCCCTTCTCTCTCTCCTCTCTTCTCTCTCTCTCCCCTTCTCTACTCGCTTATCTCTCCTCTCCACAATTTTCTCTCTTCTTTCTCATCCTCTCTCATCTGGTCCGCAACCACAAGCTAGATTCTAAATCTGGCCCTTAAAGTAAGAAAAATTACTGACCTCAGGACTAGATAAAAAGATGCTCAATGTTTCAAAATTGGAAACTAACCATATTCTCCAGTCTCCGTAGACGCTTCATCGTCGCCTCGTCCAGTTGGGCCGGTGGCGGCTGTGCCTGCAGCAGCTCATCCAGCTGGCGGCAGAGGCTCAGCAACAAGTGGCGCACGCTCTCCGATCGATGCGACAAACCGATGAGGCGCACAAGCCGAACGGATCCAGGAGGCAGCCAGCCAGACAAGCCGGTGAACGCTGCGGCAGCTAAGGACGTCTTGCCGCAAGCCAGAGGTCCATGAATCACCAGAGGCAGCATGCTGTCCGACACGGCGTAGGAGCGAACCAGCGCCAGCCAGTCCTGCAGACACGCGACATCCGGAGCTCTGATGGGACAGACATGAGTACTAAATCTTCATGGGACAATAATAAAAACAATAATTGATTACACCTGCCCTAATAGCCACCTGTGCAACCGACAGCTTAGCCGCAGCTATTGCGCGGCGCATCTGAAGGCTGCGTACGACTGTTCAGTCCAAGGACTGGGGGGGGGTCACCTCACACACCCTCAATTGAAGCAATACAGAGTTTAAGTGTCTTGCTCAAGGACACAAATTGTTCCGTGTGGGTCGAAAATCGAACTCCCGACCTTTCAGTCGTGAGTCCAACGCCCTAACCACTAGGCTTACAAACCCCTACATTACATTAAAAATCCAGCAACCAAGTGTCTCACAATCTGCTGCAGAAGGCCTCGCTCTCAAGTCGCATTCGATCGGGATCAAAGCTGGCCCAGCAACGGCGCCGACCTTCGTTGGTCAAGCATGCGGCCTCTTCTATTGACGCCTCGGCTGCAGATGCCGCAGCCAGCATCATTGGCTCGATGGCGCGGCAGACCGATCCGCACAGTCGTCTTAGATAAGCGTCGTGGGCGCGGATGACGCCCGGGTTGACCCCACCGTCGGGGGTCCATTCCAGCTGGCATCGGTGCACCTGGCAGTGTTTATTGTCTTTAGTTTGGCAATTATGCCATAAAGAATTTGTCACTTAAAAGAATCTAACCCGATCCGATCGGCAAGCCGCTTCGGCGTCCATGCGGAGCCGGGCCAGCCGGCCGGCAGCGGTCAGATCGACCTCCGTCCGGCCGGGCAGCAGGTCGGTGAAGCGGCCGGCAGACTGTTGGTCCAGGCAGTCGCGCAGATTGTCGAAACTGCGAAGAATTAACAGCAGCTTGGGACTGCGGCTGACGGCTGGCTCCGGCGGAAGGAAACTGCATGCAGGGTGGTTGAGGCTGGGATTGTGCTCAAAAACTCAGGGGCTGGTGAGTTTGATTGATTAGCTCAAAAATCATGTTTAGCTGACTGTGTAACAAGATGTGTATCAGACATGATAAAAATGGCCCTAGAGGACATTCTGTTTCTCAAACTTAGCAGATCTTGTCTCTGTGCCATTCTTAGCAGATCTTCTCAATCTGCTCGGTTCTTGCAGGATCTTCTAAGATGGGAAGTACATTTTTTGGCTAAAGTGTTCTAGCTGAAATATATTTTATTTTATGACAAAATGGGACAATAAATTTAAGAAAATATGCGATTCGAAGCTATAAAAAGATATAAAAGCTAAGATCTTGTACGATGTAGCAAGTCGCCCAGATCTGGTAAGTTTACCTAAGTATTATTATAGCAAAGATCTTGCACGTTTTTGCAAGTACTTGCGCAGCAACCCAAGAAGATAGACAAGGTCAATGTCTTCTAGGGAGGTTCATAAAGCCCATGAGTTAAGCCCTGCCATGCATTTTTATGATTTTAGGCCCAGGAAATGTGCGTAGGATATAAAATTAACATACAATCCTAATTCTCTAAACGAAAAGCTCCATAAATACCAATAGAGCTATTAGAAAGGCACAACATATCAAAAGATGAACACTGGGTCTGCCTCCTATCTAAAGTAATAGCAATTTTTGTGCTGAAAAAATGAAAACCTCCTATCTCCGTAGTGTATTTTTTCGGAAAAACCCGTCACCAAACATTTTCTAAGAAACGTAGTTTCCCGTCTTTCTACTTGCTGAGGCTCCGAAAGGTAAGATTCGAACTCAGAGCGACACTGACTGAATTTAGAAGCCAAAACCAGACTGAAAACCAACCCGCGAAGCTCGGTCTCCAGCGGTGACGCTGCCGCGGCTTTCAACACAGCGCTCCGCGCCTCGGCCAGCTGGCCCTGCCGCACCAGCCGCCTGGCAGCCGCCGACATCGCAGTCAGGAGCAGCCGGTCGCGCCGGCGACGCTCGTTCTGGGACGCCTCGTCCTCGTCCGGAGCCGGCGGTCGCAGCCGGTAAGGCCGCTCCGTCTCATCGTCGACGTCGCCCTCTTCAAGCTTCCGGCTGTACCAGGCGTCCAGCAGCTTGGCCGCCATCGCCGCCTCCTCTGGCGGCCGCTGTCTCGGCGATCCGTCCGGTTTTCCTGGCGCGTAGACTACCGCGTCAGCGTCATCGTCCGAAGGACGCAAGGCGACCAGGGTGCGGCCGAGGGTTCTCGCCAGCGAGCTCAGGCGGCGCTGCGACATTTGAGACCAGCGAAGCGGAGCCGCCGGCTGCGGAGGGTCGTCTTGACGGGAGTCTTCCTCCTCGGCCTCCTCGCGGCTGTGCCTCAGCATCAACAGCGCTGCCTTCGTGCCTCGACCGAGCTTCAATTCCCTGATTCGCTGGCGATTCCCCTCAGCTGAAGGTGCGACGGAGGCGGCGGCGGCAGCGGCCTCGGAAGCCGCGGCAGCGGAGTTCGCGGCCGTTTCGGCGGCCTCCGCCAGTTCGCAGCGCAGCAGGCGGAACTCCTCGGCGTCGATCTCGGCCGGACAGACTGGTTGGCCGACGCAGTCGCCGAGCATCACCAGCTGGACCTCACTGACCTCGTCGTCAAGACAGTCGGACAGGTCGGCGGCGCCAAGCCAACACCGGCCGCGCCGCGGATCCTCCAGACGGAAGTCGAGCCCGAGGCCGCGGCCGAATCGGCGAAGGCGACCGGCGGCTAGTCGAGCGACCGCCGACCGCTCGGCGTCGAAGTCGGCCGGGCCGGCGACCAGCCGCAGGCGGAAGCGCGGATCGGCTGTGCAGCTCCGGCAGATCGGCGGCAGGACGGGCGGCGCCGGCAGCGGCGGCGGCAGGGAGACAAACTCGAAGACTCGGTCCGGGCTCTTGGCGAGCTCCGCCATCAAGTCGAACTCCTCCGCCGTCTCAGCAGCCGCATCGTCGCCCGCCGCCTTCTCGGCGGACTGTTCGGCAAAGTCGACTTCGAGACAGCCGGCTCTGCTGGCCGCGGACAGGTCGCGCTTTTTGAGCACGCCGAATTCTGAGTAGCGCTGTAGCAGGCAGCGCCAGCGCTCGGCTTGAAGCTCCTGGTGGGCCTGCGGGTGACGGTCGAAGGGGTTCGGCGGTGTGCGGAGGAGTTTATTCGAGACCAGTTTACAAATCTCTGTACAGTTGGCGGTGTACAAACAGAAAGCTAAAAATTAAGCCGCGCAAACTTCTCACCTTCACGCTGTCCATTCGGGCAGAGAATTGCAGTGCAGCGGCTATTGTTGACGAGTAGAACTCACCATTCTAGGAGAGCTCTATTGCAAGATGAAGCTGAGCACTTATGCCCAATATATATACGTATGCTGCATACATGAAAACTGTATCGGTGACAAGCGGAAGTCCCGGTAGGAAAACTTCCGGTTAGCAACCGCATAGCAACTGTTGTACCTGACACTATAGATGCGCCATTGTGAGGAAGTGATGTGATGAAGCTGCTAATGAAGCTGAAAGGTAATACTGGAGAATATATAATGCAATATTTGGCCTGAGGCTAGTGCCTAACAAAGGTGTACATATTTGACAATGGAGCCGCCATTATAGTGAAGGCAGACAGCAAATGCTATGCATACGAGGCAAACAAAAATATGATGTAGAATGGCTCTGACATTCCTGTCAAGCCTTATCTGCAGATCTTTATAGTCACCTAACAATCCTTTGCGTATAGACTAGCTAACTAACAAATGGAATTAGGGATGGCGATTATGAAGGCTTACTTGTGAATTACTAATTTATTGGGCTAAGATAGACGCGGGCAGTGTATTGCTCTGACCATGAAACATGCTCATGCTGTAGGGCTTAACTGACAGCCTCTAGTAATGTGCTTCACTCCATTCTGATCTGGGATCGGGATCTGGGATCGGGATCTGGGATCGGGATCTGGGATCGGGATCTGGGATCGGGATCTGGGATCGGGATCTGGGATCGGGATCTGGGATCGGGATCTGGGATCGGGATCTGGGATCGGGATCTGGGATCGGGATCTGGGATCGGGATCTGGGATCGGGATCTGGGATCGGGATCTGGGATCGGGATCTGGGATCGGGATCTGGGATCGGGATCTGGGATCGGGATCTGGGATCGGGATCTGGGATCGGGATCTGGGATCGGGATCTGGGATCGGGATCTGGGATCGGGATCTGGGATCGGGATCTGGGATCGGGATCTGGGATCGGGATCTGGGATCGGGATCTGGGATCGGGATCTGGGATCGGGATCTGGGATCGGGATCTGGGATCGGGATCTGGGATCGGGATCTGGGATCGGGATCTGGGATCGGGATCTGGGATCGGGATCTGGGATCGGGATCTGGGATCGGGATCTGGGATCGGGATCTGGGATCGGGATCTGGGATCGGGATCTGGGATCGGGATCTGGGATCGGGATCTGGGATCGGGATCTGGGATCGGGATCTGGGATCGGGATCTGGGATCGGGATCTGGGATCGGGATCTGGGATCGGGATCTGGGATCGGGATCTGGGATCGGGATCTGGGATCGGGATCTGGGATCGGGATCTGGGATCGGGATCTGGGATCGGGATCTGGGATCGGGATCTGGGATCGGGATCTGGGATCGGGATCTGGGATCGGGATCTGGGATCGGGATCTGGGATCGGGATCTGGGATCGGGATCTGGGATCGGGATCTGGGATCGGGATCTGGGATCGGGATCTGGGATCGGGATCTGGGATCGGGATCTGGGATCGGGATCTGGGATCGGGATCTGGGATCGGGATCTGGGATCGGGATCTGGGATCGGGATCTGGGATCGGGATCTGGGATCGGGATCTGGGATCGGGATCTGGGATCGGGATCTGGGATACTGCCGACTATGGTTAATTGAAACGACAAATTAAAAAGGAAAATATTCGTAGCACATTACCGCAAGTAGGATACAGTTCAATGTGCATAAAAATAATAGATCACTGAGCAAAAATGTATCAACAATAGGAATTTTTCCATAGGGAACCCCTCACTCCCAGCCTGTAGACAATAGCGAGAGGGAAAAACGCAAAAGCATGGAGCAGCTCTGCGCTAACCGACCAGAGTGTACATGCCTGACGACTAGAAAGTAAAAACACTGCCAGATAGCATCTTCTGGGTACAAAGTATCTAAAAATTGTTTTTTTTTCACGAACTACAATAAACTCAGCTTTAGTCACGAAGCTGTGAGAGGTGGAGTCGGTCGGCAGGGGGCTGTTATCGTTTAAGCATTGCTGACAGTGTTTGTTTTGCATAATAGTTCATTTATGCCCCCATCTGCCTATAGATCTAACCTTTTGCATCTGTTTATAGATCTATTCTCCCATCTGTCTATAGATCTATTCTCCCATCTGTCTATAGATCTGTTCTCATATCTGTCTATAGATCTATTCTCCCATTTGTCAATAGATCTGTTCTCATACCTGTCTATAGATCTATTCTCCCATCTGTTTATAGATCTATTCTCCCATTTGTCTATAGATCTGTTCTCATATCTGTCTATAGATCTATTCTCCCATTTGTCAATAGATCTGTTCTCATACCTGTCTATAGATCTATTCTCCCATCTGTCTATAGATCTGTTCTCCCATCTGTTTATGGATCTATTCTCTCATATGTCAATAGATATATTCTCCTATCTGTCAATAGATCTATTCTCATACCTGTCTATAGATCTATTCTCATACCTGTCTATAGATATATTCTCCCATCTGTCTATAGATCTGTTCTCCCATCTGTCTATAGATCTATTCTCATGCCTGTCTATAGATCTATTCTCCCATCTGTCTATAGATCTATTCTCCTATCTGTCTATAGATATATTCTCATACCTGTCTATAGATCTATTCTCCCATCTGTCTATAGATCTGTTCTCCCATCTGTCTATAGATCTATTCTCATATCTGTCAATAGATCTATTCTCATACCTGTCTATAGATCTATTCTCATACCTGTCTATAGATCTATTCTCCCATCTGTCTATAGATCTATTCTCCCATCTGTCTATAGATATATTCTCCCATCTGTATATAGATCTATTCTCCTATCTCTCGCTTTCTCGCTCCGTGTCTCTAATTTCTTGAATTCCTCATATTTCTTACTCTATCTCTATTTCCATCACTGCCTAGCTTTCGAAGCTTTCAAATCTCATACAATTTTGCTTTGTTTACAAAAACCTCAAACACAAAAAACCAATACATTTTTTCCCGAGGCCCGCCAAGCCCAAGTGAATAGAAAAGCCTCAGGGTTTCAGTCTTTAAGCGCAGCTACCCGAAAATGGACGGGAGAAGGAAGGGCAGATGCTGGGAAAACCTGGCTTTGTATTTATGAGTATTAGCACTTACTCGGAGACTTTTCAAAGCCATTCAATTTTGCTAACACCTTGAACGGCACGGCAGTTGTTTTCATTTTAAAATCAGAAAAAGCGCCAATAGCTGCCCCGGCAGAGCGAGAGGGAGGGCGGCAGGGACACGGAAGCAGCAGACAGGGAGGGAGTGCCGGCCTGCCTGGCTGGGGCGAATGGGAGGCGGGCTACGGCGAGGGACGCCATATAGGATGGGCGAGGTGAGGATAAGCTGAGGCAAAAAGCCACCACCGCCTCTCGATAGCACACTCGCATATCCAAGCTTCGAGCCCGAAATCCCACAGCAAGCTGCATGACTGGCCATCACCCAAGCAGCTGCTCAAACTGCAGCACCTCGGAGGCAGACGCAGCGGCCTGGTTTGCCTTCGTCACCGGGACGACGTTCGGCGGCTTGGCGGCGGTCAACCTGGCACAGAGCGGCTACGCGCTGTTCCTGTTCCAATCGGCTGGCAGGCGGGAGATGTGCGCCCAGGTCAGGCATTTGCTCAGCTATCTGAGCACTTTTGAGCTGCTGTTCAACCTGTGCGTGCTGCTCACCGTGGCGCTTCAAGCCGCGCCGCTGCACCTTGGTGAGATTCAGCTGGCCGACCTCGGCGGCCGCCTGTTCTGTCAGGACAATGTCACCGGCTCCGCTCAGGCCACGGCGCGCGCTCCGCTTGTCTGCATCGGCGCCATCTTGCGCGCCTCGCTGACCCTGCGCAACTGGACGGTGGTGGTCATCGCGCTGTCCAGACTCAACGCCGTCCTTCGGCCACTGAGCGCCAGAAACGGCGACTCCGCTTTGAAAGGCCGGAGCTCGTTGCTGCTGTTCGCCGCAATGGCCGCGGGGGTGGCTCCGCTGGCATTCGCTAGCGAGCTGGACTCGGCCTGCAACCCCAGCAGCGTCACCGCCTTCGCCACCGGCTTCTACACGATGCAGACCACCGCGCCATTCGCACTGGTGCTCACCGCCGGCGTCCTGATTTCGCACCGGCTGCGCCGGCATCGCCAGGTGCCCAGCAACTCGCAGCAGTCGCTGGCCAGGCGGGACAAGCGGGCGGCTCGCATTGTGCTGCTGCTGGCGCTGGTGTTCGCCGCGCTGGAGCTTCCGACTGCCGTCTTCGCCTACATCCAGCTGAAGAATGCGCTGCTGGTGTTCCTGGTGAACCTGCTGGTGCAGATTGACAGCCTGATGAATTTTGTCATCTACATCTGCACTACGCGGGTGTTCCGCCAGTCCCTGCTGGGCCTGCTGTGCTGCGGAGTCGGGCGCCGTCCGGCCGGGCAGAGCGGCGGCACCGCGGCCAGATTTCGCTGCGGCAACGGAGTTGGAGCCAACGCGACTGGCTGCGCCTGCGGCGTCAGCAGCAGCAGCAGCTCTAGCAGAGCCGTCAACGGGATTCACGGGATCGGCGGAGCCGGCGTCTACGGAGGCGGCCGGAGCGGCTTCAAAGGCTGCAGCCGCCAGGAGGCGATGCCGCTGGCTACTGGTGAACTGGAGCTGAGTACTCGGATTCTGCACATCGGCTGAACGCTTGAGTCAGGAATTGACGGACAGAATTGAGAACTGTTTGCACTCTGATTGCATTGCAGTGCACTAATGCTGCATCTCTCAGATGAAGGTAGAGAAAGTTCAGAAAGTCTAGTAGACTGATTTTTGGAAGGCGATACATTAGTTATACGATATAATAGTAATAATATTAATAAATTACACCCGCTCCCACTGAGTAGATGTGCAACCCACAGCTCAGCCGCAGCTATTGCGCGGCCCATCAGAAGGCTGCGTACGGCTGTTCAGTCCAAGGACTGGGGGGTCGCCACACACAGCCTCAATTACCCCAGCTAATGCTGGCACCCATTTTTCAGCTGGGTGAACTGAAGCAATGCAGAGTTAATTGTCTTGCTCAAGGACACAAATTGTTCCGAAGTTGAGTCGAGAATCGAACCCCCGACCTTTCAGTCGTGGGTCCAACGCTCTAACCACTAGGCTACAACCCCCAATATTATAAAACAAATTAAACCCGTTGTTGCTTCTCATAGTTTTATGGCGCTGTGAAATTTGTCGTGTATACAGTACCGGTACATGTAAATCTATATGTGCGCTCGCAAATTTTTACTCTAAATCGTGAGTGATGTTTATTTTTTATAAAATTTGTCAGGTTTTGTACACTTAACATCCATATCTATTTATTCGTTTTCTCATAATTTTGTACTTCATTTGCGACTAAAACTACTCGATAACTATTTTTTCGGTTGCTTACATGTATTAAAAATCGCCCCAAAAATAGTTTTCTCAAGGCAGATGAGAATTTTGTGACAGCTGGATCTTGCCACCTGTTGCTCAAGTAATCGCGCCCCATCCACGTTGCTTTGAAGGTGGGCACATTACCATTTAAATTTGGGCGGGGGGCTATGGGTTTAAAAATAGCTCTGCAATGACGCAGGCCTACAGAAACGGAGATTCGTCTTGCTTAATTTCCGCAGACCAAAGTCCATTGTTACCGCCTGGTTCTGATATTATTAGTCTGTCAGTTTAACTGGCAGACACCGCGCGATTGTGTGCAGCCAATTAAAGCCGCTTACATTCGGCTAAAATAATCATAATTGCTTCGGCGCCCCAGGTGGATCTTCTATCACGTATAGCCAGTTTTGCGTTAATATGGCTTTTCACAGAGAAAATTTAACATTCCTTCACTAATTGTCTGTCTGTCGGTCTGCTCCTAGCTATAGAAGCAATCCTTTACTGTCTTTGTTTTTTTGTCTAAAAAAATTAACCCCAAAATAAAAGTTATTTGAAAGTCATCGAAAGCTTTGACACCTCAAATTTTTATTCCTTAAGTTTGTTTTTTGTTGCAGAAAGTGCGAAATTTTCACCTGATTTTTTATAGAAAAAATACAAGTTTATAGGCCTGCAGGTATCGCAGTGCCTCGACTGGGTGGTCTTTCCATCAATTCTCTTTGATATTTCTCACGGTCAGGTGAGCCGTCTGTCTCATTAGTCAAATGGAATAAAATATTGATTATTAGACGATCATGATTTAGGTTAAATTCCACCTGGGTAATTTGGTGAATTCTTAACGACAGCACAGCACGCACAGGAATTAATCAAATGGCAATAAAAATTTAATATTTAAAGCTAATTTAAATCCAGTTTCATGCATTTGGGTCACGCAAATTTGACAAGACGGGAACGCAGTCAAGCAGAGCAGGTGACACTGCAGTCTAACAGGTGACACTGCAGTCTAACAGGTGAAACTTCTGTTTAACAGGTGACACTGCAGTCTAACAGGTGACACTGCAGTCTAACAGGTGACACTGCAGTCTAACAGGTGAAACTTCTGTTTAACAGGTGACACTGCAGTCTAACAGGGGACACTGCAGTCTAATAGGTGACACTGCAGTCTAACAGGTGACACTGTAGTCTAACAGGTGACACTGCAGTCTAACAGGTGACACTGCAGTCTAACAGGTGACACTGCAGTCTAACAGGTGAAACTGCAGTCTAACAGGTGACACTGCAGTCTAACAGGTGACACTGCAGTCTAACAGGTGAAACTTCTGTTTAACAGGTGACACTGCAGTCTAACAGGTGAAACTTCTGTTTAACAGGTGACACTGCAGTCTAACAGGTGACACTGCAGTCTAACAGGTGACACTGCAGTCTAACAGGTGAAACTGCAGTCTAACAGGTGACACTGCAGTCTAACAGGTGACACTGCAGTCTAACAGGTGAAACTTCTGTTTAACAGGTGACACTGCAGTCTAACAGGTGAAACTTCTGTTTAACAGGTGACACTGCAGTCTAACAGGTGACACTGCAGTCTAACAGGTGACACTGCAGTCTAACAGGTGACACTGCAGTCTAACAGGTGACACTGCAGTCTAACAGGTGAAACTTCTGTTTAACAGGTGACACTGCAGTCTAACAGGGGACACTGCAGTCTAACAGGTGACACTGCAGTCTAACAGGTGACACTGTAGTCTAACAGGTGACACTGCAGTCTAACAGGTGACACTGCAGTCTAACAGGTGACACTGCAGTCTAACAGGTGACACTGCAGTCTAACAGGTGACACTGTAGTCTAACAGGTGACACTGCAGTCTAACAGGTGACACTGCAGTCTAACAGGTGACACTGCAGTCTAACAGGTGACACTGCAGTCTAACAGGTGACACTGCAGTCTAACAGGTGAAACTTCTGTTTAACAGGTGACACTGTAGTCTAACAGGTGAAACTTCTGTTTAACAGGTGACACCTCTGTCTAACAGGTGAAACTGCAGTCTATCAGGTGACACTGCAGTCTACCAGGTAACACTCTAGTATGCATCTAGCAAGTTACATTTAAGTCTAACAGATAATAAACATGCAATACATGTCGTAAAAAGTTCTCCAACAAGTTTCCACATCGAGATCACAAAATTCTGATCTGATCTGGCCTGTAACTCAACTCCTTCGATAAGGAAGGCAAGAGCAGATGAGGATCAAACCCCATCCCCGATGACTAAATGAGATATTCAAAATCAGGCCCTGTCAAAGAGGGAATCTATGCATTTATTGAGCTGAAATAACGCAGCAGTTTTTTGAGTCCCTATATATTTTTAAGTTTTATTTAGCTTGCTGCATTTTAATTTTGTCTTACAGACAAACGAAAATAAAAAAAGACAATTTTGAACAGAATTCAAGCAACAGAATTGCTTTTAGTGCCTTAAGTTAGTTTTTTTCTGCATGTTGTGCCCGTGCGCTTGCACTGCTAAAGTGCACTCTGCCCCCCCCCACGCGGCAAACCGTATTAGTTTTGGTGTTATATGCTCAGCGGTGTAAGCCGCTTAGCTGCCATTATGTTGTCTGCGCGCTGGTTGGCTGAGCCGCCCTGTCTGGCCCTCGCCCCGGGCTGCCCCTCCCCCAGCTGCGCCGTGATTGGCCGGTGGGTGGCTGGGCTGGGGTGGTGGGGCGGGGTGGGGCGGGTGGAGGCCGGCCCCGGGTGGGTGGTGGCCTTTAAAGGCGCGGCCGGGGCGGGTGGCTGCCCGCCCGTGTGTTTTCTGCGCTCTCCTACGCAGGCCCAGAACGCCGATTACAGTTTCTCTAGACCGTGCCCCCTACCACGCAAACAATAAACATTGACCGTCTGATCTGCCAGCCGCGAACAGACTTCAGCTGCAACTAATTGACCGCACGCGCAAGGGCGAGCTGTACGTGAAGTAGCTCGTAAGTCACTGCCTTGTCTCCTTCATTTCGGGGGCTGTAGCAGGGGCAGTCTGTGTGTCCTGACGCCGACTCAGGGGGGACTAGGCCAGGTAGTCAGCCAGGGACCACCCTGTACCGTAAGCCCGCTGTACGTAGACGCCAGCTCGTGCGCCCTGACGCCCTGCTGAAGGTGATCGACATCACAGCGTCCCTACGCGTGTTCCGGCCACTTGGGTGCGTCCTGACGCCCCAGACTTAGGGTCCCGTGCGGACACTCGTGCCCTGACGCAGGCCAGCACGGGCCCGCGTACTCTGACCCTCGTAGGCGCACCCTTCCTGAGAGTCGTGAGTACAACATGCAATTCATTTGGGCGACTGGAAATCAAGCGATTGGAAATCAAGCGACTGGAAATCAAGCGATTGGAACTCGAGCGACTGGAACTCGAGCGACTGGAAATCAAGCGATTGGAAATCAAGCGACTGGAAATCAAGCGATTGGAAATTAAGCGATTGGAAATCAAGCGATTGGAAATCAAGCGATTGGAAATCAAGCGACTGGAAATCAAGCGAGGGAGCACCCAAACTGCCAGCCGGAAAACTGCCAGCCGACAACTGCAAGCCGGAAAACTGCCAGCCGACAATTGCCAGCCGACAACTGCCAGCCGACAACTGCCAGCCGACAATTGCAGCCGAGAAAACTGCCAGCCGGAAAACTGCCAGCCGACAACTGCCAGTCGACAATTGCCAGTCGACAATTGCTAGCCGAGAAAACTGCCAGCCGGAAAACTGCCAGCCGACAACTGCCAGCCGAGAAATCTGCCAGCCGACAACTGCCAGCCGACAAGTTCTAGCTAATTGAATCTACTGTAGCCTACTTATTAGCTAAGTAAAAAGCTGTTTGGCTAGCAAAAGGCTTGTGGGGTAGCCTTAAATGTCGCCCTTCCCTACCCTAATTTTTTCAGATTTCCATTAGAAGTATTTATGTGAAGGAGAAGGCATTCAAATTTCGTATATTTTTAGGTAGCCTTTGCTCTTTCTTTGAAAGCTTTATTTAAGTAAAGTAATTTAATAGACTTATCTAGGATTGCGTCATATAGCAATCGCAATCGCAAATTAAATAATAAAGTAAATAAACTTTCAATACAGAAATATTTACAATAGGCATTACAGAATGCCTTCTCCTTCACATAAATACTTCTAATGGAAATCTGAAAAAATTAGGGTAGGGAAGGGCGACATTTAAGGCTACCCCACAAGCCTTTTGCTAGCCAAACAGTTTCGTGCTTTTTACTTAGCTAATAAGTAGGCTACAGTAGATTCAATTAGCTAGAACTTGTCGGCTGGCAGTTGTCGGCTGGCAGTTTTCCGGCTGGCAGTTTTCTCGGCTGGCAATTGTCGGCTGGCAGTTGTCGGCTGGCAGTTGTCGACTGGCAGTTGTCGACTGGCAGTTGTCGGCTGGCAGTTGTCGGCTGGCAATTGTCGGCTGGCAGTTTTCCGGCTGGCAGTTGTCGGCTGGCAGTTTTCCGGCTGGCAGTTGGGGTGGACCCATCAAGCGATTGGAACTCGAGCGATTGGAAATCAAGCGACTGGAAATCAAGCGATTGGAAATCAAGAGATTGGAATTCAAGAGATTGGAAATCAAGCGATTGGAAATCAAGCGATTGGAAATCAAGCGACTGGAAATCAAGCGATTGGAACTCGAGCGATTGGAAATCAAGCGACTTGAAATCAAGCGATTGGAAATCAAGAGATTGGAAATCAAGAGATTAGAAATCAAGCGATTGGAAATCAAGCGATAGGAAATCAAGCGATTGGAAATCCAATTATTGCCTAAGAGTCAAAGACTGGAGCCAGCATAGCTAATTTAATAAGAAGCCACTCTGCACTGCATAAAGTTGACCATCTTTTTTAGAATATATATTGTGAGTTTGGATGTCCATTTCTAGACTTGCTGATCTCTCAGGTCAGAAATTTGCGTGCTGTCTATGGCCAAACTTGTCTTTGTTCGACAGGCTTTCAGGCTAAATTGCGTTGCATCAAATGCGGTTTGCCAGTTTGACTAGCAAGGCTGGCAGTATCGAGCCAGCTCAAAGTGAGAAGACCCCTAACACGAGCCGAGCACTCAGGATGGGCTGGGGTGGATCGCTGGAAAAAACGGATGAAATTCCCAAGCTGGCAAGCATTAATATTCATAATTCAGTTGGCAGCTCGACAGACAGCGAAGGCTCGGCAAGGATTAGGGATAAGGACTCCGGACGACAAAGAGGCGGGGGATTTTTTAGGCTGCCTAGCTATCCTTGTTTGGCTAGTGAAATTCCCAACAAGCAAAGATGCTTACTTCGAACATTGAAGGCCGACTAATTCTTAGATCACCTTCCCACACTCACTGAGAGTATTGAATCAGGCCGTCTGCCGTAGCAAAACCTTAGGTAGTTTTCCATGTTCCTCGCACTCAGATTGGGACACCGCATTTCAGCCCGACACAAGCTGAATTGACAGTCTAAGCCTATGATCTATCTATAAATACATTCTAGAAGGGTAAAAGTACATGATCTACTCTATAAAATGTACTGTAAAATAAAGAGCTGCCGTCATTTGACGCATTAATTGCCTCAAAGTTTTGTTAGACGAGAATGATAAATGAGACTCTGATTCTGAAAGTCGAACTCTCAAAGCGTAAATACAGCCATAAATTTTCAAGGTGAGCAGCTAATCTTTGGGTAAGACCGGCACTCATAAATAAGCTCTTAATGCATGCTTACAAGCGTGCCCTAGCCTTACTAAAGCTATCTACCTGGCTGCCCGCCAACTACAGACAAAGCAAAGCCGACGGAAGTGGCCTGTCAGCAAAATCAGCTGACGACAAGCTGGGTGAAGGGCGAGGCCGACCCGCCTTCCACTTTTCCTTATTTGCATAATCAGTGAATAAATACAGTGGGCGAAACCGTGCTCTCATTTCTGCATGCTGGCGTGACGTGAAGATACACAAGCGTGGAAAGCATTATAGCCTAAAGGGGACAATTCTCGTAATGATTTGTGACAATTCTCATGATTTGTGACGATTCTCATAATGATTTGTGACGATTCTCATAATGATTTGTGACGATTCTCATAATGATTTGTGACGATTCTGATAATGATTTGTGATGATTCTGATAATGATTTGTGACGATTCTCGTAATGATTTGTGACAATTCTCATGATTTGTGATGATTCTCATAATGATTTGTGACGATTCTGATAATGATTTGTGACGATTCTCGTAATGATTTGTGACGATTCTCGTAATGATTTGTGACGATTCTCATAATGATTTGTGACGATTCTCATAATGATTTGTGACGATTCTGATAATGATTTGTGACGATTCTCATAATGATTTGTGAAGATTCTGATAATGATTTGTGACGATTCTCATAATGATTTGTGACGATTCTGATAATGATTTGTGACGATTCTCATAATGATTTGTGAAAATTCTGATAATGATTTGTGACGATTCTCATAATGATTTGTGACGATTCTCATAATGATTTGTGACGATTCTCATAATTATTTGTGATGATTCTGATAATGATTTGTGACGATTCTCATAATGATTTGTGACGATTCTCATAATGATTTGTGACGATTCTCATAATGATTTTTGACGATTCTCATAATGATTTGTGATGATTCTGATAATGATTTGTGACGATTCTCGTAATGATTTGTGACGATTCTCGTAATGATTTGTGACGATTCTCATAATGATTTGTGACGATTCTGATAATGATTTGTGACGATTCTGATAATGATTTGTGACGATTCTCATAATGATTTGTGACGATTCTGATAATGATTTGTGACGATTCTCATAATGATTTCGGGACAATTCTCATAATGATTTCGGGACAATTCTCATAATGATTTGTGACGATTCTGATAATGATTTGTGACGATTCTCATAATGATTTGTGACGATTCTCATGATTTGTGACGATTCTGATAATGATTTGTGACGATTCTGATAATGATTTGTGACGATTCTGATAATGATTTGTGACGATTCTCATAACGATTTGTGACGATTCTGATAATGATTTGTGACGATTCTGATAATGATTTGTGATGATTCTCATAATGATTTGTGAAAATTCTGATAATGATTTGTGATGATTCTGATAATGATTTGTGACGATTCTCATAATGATTTCGGGACAATTCTCATAATGATTTCGGGACAATTCTCATAATGATTTGTGACGATTCTGATAATGATTTGTGATGATTCTGATAATGATTTGTGACGATTCTCATAATGATTTCGGGACAATTCTCATAATGATTTCGGGACAATTCTCATAATGATTTGTGACGATTCTGATAATGATTTGTGACGATTCTCATAATGATTTCGGGACAATTCTCATAATGATTTCGGGAAAATTCTCATAATGATTTGTGACGATTCTGATAATGATTTGTGACGATTCTCATAATGATTTGTGACGATTCTGATAACAGCCAACAGCTAGGTGATTCGGGATACTTGGCAATATTTAATAAGTTTTAAGTGCTGCTAAGAGTTCAACAAAGTCTTTAAGGAAGCTAAAACTACAGTATATACTCAAGATCAAAGACAGACAGCAATTAGGAAGAAGAATAATAAAAAAGTAAATTGTTCCCCGCGGATACGCGAACTTGGCCAATGACGTCAATGCGGCTCGTCTAGCCATTCATTATCTACCTGTGCGAGTGCAACACGCCAGGCGTGGGCGGGGCTCTTAGACGCTAAAAAAGAGAGAAGTTGCTTTTCAAACTCGACTTGAAAAGAAGCAAGCCTTCAATTTCAGTTTAAAAAAACATCTCGCGAAAATTGCTTTTGCAGGAAAGAAATTTAGTTGAAATCAGATGGAAAATTCATTTCCTAAAATCTCATAAAAATAAACTTATTTTAAGGTCAGCCACGGTAAGGCAAGAGATTTGAGATGGGAGCAGTAGAAAGTGCATCAGCTGTTCTCCGTTAGTTTCGTGTGACATTTTATCGAGCCGCTTCTAGGAAAGCCAACAACAGCTGAGACCCTATCAGTCGATTTATTGTGCGAAGCGAAAGTAACTGCTATAGAACGACTATGAAGAGCACGAATGAATGGAACAATTATACAAGTACAACAGGTGGGTAATTAAAAAATTAAAGCTAAATTAGTCAACTAATTATGAGTAATGGAGGGTATCGCAATGTCGCAGCAACTGAGCATCTGGGAGGGTGTTGCGGTGGCCCAGCAACTGAGGATCTGGGAGGGTGTTGCGGTGGCCCATCAACTGAGGATCTGGGAGGGTGTTGCGGTGACCCAGCAACTGAGCATCTGGGAGGGTGTTGCGGTGACCCAGCAACTGAGCATCTGGGAGGGTGTTGCGGTGACCCAGCAACTGAGCATCTGGGAGGGTGTTGCGGTGACCCAGCAACTGAACATCTGGGAGGGTGTTTCAGTGGCTCAGCAACTGAGGATCTGGGAGGGTGTTTCAGTGGCTCAGCAACTGAGGATCTGGGAGGGTGTTGCGGTGACCCAGCAACTGAGGATCTGGGAGGGTGTTGCGGTGACCCAGCAACTGAGGATCTGGGAGGGTGTTGCGGTGACCCAGCAACTGACGATCTGGGAGGGTGTTGCGGTGACCCAGCAACTGAGGATCTGGGAGGGTGTTGCGGTGACCCAGCAACTGGGAATCTTGGTGCTAAAAATCTGAGAGTAATTTTCAGGTGACATTCGTTGTATTTTCCGGCGAAATTATAAGCATTCAGAATAACAAATAAAGCTCAGTATTGCGGCATCATTGTAGTCATAAGGGAAGTGCAAAAATACCCAAGGCCTTCATGTGAAAAGCTCTGTATCCAGTTTGCAATTTCCGATTAATATTGAGGCTTAATCATTTGCTCAAGCCAGCTAAATAATTGAGTATGAGCTGTACCGACAACTTTTTATAGAGTTTTTCTAACGCATTCATTGGAACATGAAAGGCTGAGCTGTCGGTTGCACATCTGCCCATTAAGGCAGGTGTAATCAATCATTATTATTATTATTATTATTGTTGGAGCATAATTTAGTTAGTCTAGTTTTTGAATGGATCCAGTTTGTGAATAATATTTTTTTGTGAATTATCTGATCTGTGAATGATCTAGTTTGTGAATGATATAGTTTGTGAATGATTTAGTTTGTGAATTATCTAATTTGTGAATGATCTAGTTTGTGAATGATTTAGTTAGTGAATTATCTAGTTTGTGAGTTATCTAGTTTGTGAATTATCTAGTTTGTGAATGATTTAGTTTGTGAATGATTTAGTTAGTGAATTATCTAGTTTGTGAGTTATCTGATCTGTGAATGATCTAGTTTGTGAATGATCTAGTTTGTGAATTATCTAGTTTGTGAATGATCTAGTTTGTGAATGATTTAGTTAGTGAATTATCTAGTTTGTGAATTATCTGATCTGTGAATGATCTAGTTTGTGAATGATCTAGTTTGTGAATTATCTAGGTTGTGAATTATCTAATTTGTGAATGATCTGGTTTGTGAATTATCTAGGTTGTGAATTATCTAATTTGTGAATGATTTAGTTTGTGAATGATTTAGTGTGTGAATGATCTCGTTTGTGAACGATCTAGTTTGTGAATGATCTAGTTTGTGAATGGTCTAGTTTGTGAATTATCTAATTTGTGAATGATCTAGTTTGTGAATGATTTAGTTAGTGAATTATCTAGTTTGTGAGTTATCTAGTTTGTGAATTATCTAGTTTGTGAATGATTTAGTTTGTGAATGATTTAGTTAGTGAATTATCTAGTTTGTGAGTTATCTGATCTGTGAATGATCTAGTTTGTGAATGATCTAGTTTGTGAATTATCTAGTTTGTGAATGATCTAGTTTGTGAATGATTTAGTTAGTGAATTATCTAGTTTGTGAATTATCTGATCTGTGAATGATCTAGTTTGTGAATGATCTAGTTTGTGAATTATCTAGGTTGTGAATTATCTAATTTGTGAATGATCTGGTTTGTGAATTATCTAGGTTGTGAATTATCTAATTTGTGAATGATCTAGTTTGTGAATGATTTAGTTTGTGAATGATCTCGTTTGTGAACGATCTAGTTTGTGAATGATTTAGTTTGTGAATGATCTAGTTTGTGAATGATTTAGTTTGTGAATTATCTAGGTTGTGAATGATTTAGTTTGTGAATGATCTAGTTTGTGAATGATTTAGTTTGTGCATGATCTAGTTTGTGAATGATCTAGTTTGTGAATTATCTAGATTGTGAATTATCTAATTTGTGAATGATTTAGTTTGTGAATGATCTAGTTTGTGAATGATCTAGTTTGTGAATTATCTAGTTTGTGAATTATCTAATTTGTGAATGATCTAGTTTGTGAATTATCTAATTTGTGAATGATCTAGTTTGTGAATGATCTAGTTTGTGAATGGTTTAGTTTGTGAACGATCTAGTTTGTGAATGATTTAGTTAGTGAATTATCTAGTTTGTGAGTTATCTAGTTTGTGAATTATCTAGTTTGTGAATGATCTAGTTTGTGAATGATCTAGTTTGTGAATGATCTAGTTTGTGAATGATCTAGTTTGTGAATGATCTAGTTTGTGAATGATCTAGTTTGTGAATGATCTAGTTTGTGAATGATCTAGTTTGTGAATGGTTTAGTTTGTGAACGATCTAGTTTGTAAATGATTTAGTTAGTGAATTATCTAGTTTGTGAGTTATCTAGTTTGTGAATTATCTAGTCTATCAGGACGGGTCGGTCTCGCCGCCCAAGCTCCAGTCCTCTCTGCGCAGCCGGTCCTGCGGCAGGCCGGCAGCCATCAGGGTGTCTCCCAGCTGCTCCGCCATGCCTGGCGGGCCGCACACAAATGCCAGCCAGCCATCTTCGGACAGTCGCAGCTCCTCGGCCAGTCTGGTCAAGTAGTCCGGCCGGATTCGTTCGCCCGACTGTCCGGTGACAAACCAGCGAGCTTCCAGACGGCGCCATCGTGAGCACTCATCGGCGATGAGGTCGCGAAATGCCAGCTCATCTGGGCTGCCCGCCGAGTGCAGCAACAGCGTCTTGGGCAACGAATCGGCGGCGGCGGCGGCGGCGGCTTCGGCTAGTTCAACGCGCTGACGGAAGATGGACATCAGCGGGCTGATGCCGATGCCGCCGGCCACCAGCAGCAGCGGCCGGGTGGCGGCCTCGTCTGGCCGGAGGACGCAGCGGCCGCCGATCCGCAGGCTGACCCGGTCGCCAGGTCGGCAGGCCTCGTGAATCCAGCGGGCTGGCGGCGACGCCGGCGCCCGGCGAACCGCCAACTCCAGGCAGCGGTCGGTGGCCAGGCAGCCGGGCGTGGAGCAGATGGAGAAGCCGCCCAGCTCGGACAGTCCGGGTGCGGCCAGATCCAGCCACTGGCCGGGCAGGAAAGTCGGCGCCGGCTGCTGCTCGGGCAGCTGGAGTCGCAGAGTCACGTGACGCACTGTGGGCGTGAGCATGCGGGTAGCGGTGACCACAGCGGGGTGGAAGCTGGAGCTGCATGGCATGCCGCCGACGCTGTCCCCGGTCTGTAATGAGAAAACAGTTATTGTTTTTCGTTGCCATAGCAACTGCAACAGGTCACCATGTACAGACATCGCAGAATTCAAAGTGTCGAACGGTACTTTATCTATCATATAGCGGACTCGTAGTTCTTGAAAATGAGAATCAAGTCACATGATTGATTTAGCATAACACAGACAGGTAGAGCACACTAGCATGCATTCACACAATCGGCCAGAGGAAACAATTGCATGCTTTTTGTCTTCTATCTTTCTAAAAGCAGTCAGTTTTGTTTGATAAAAAACAAAAAGATCAGAGTGGCATTGTCAGTTTATTTTACCCGCGCAGACAGGTAGCTGATATTTTAATTTAGCAAATACTGGCTGAGCTATCAGTGCATCTGCTGAAGGAAATAGATGCTTTTATTTAAAAAACGTTACAGGGTTAACATCAAACGATAAACCATTGATTGTGCAATCAAGAAATCAACATGCCAACATTGGATGCAGATTAATCTAGCTTAGAACAAAGAAAAGGACGGTTCGGATTATCGCTAATAGCTCCGCGGCCCAAGATTGTTCAAATCAATCTACTGATTTAATTCGAAACGGCCCCAAGCTAGCTTATATATAGAAATTATATAGGAATAAGAGATCGCCTATTGATGCATGATTCCTAGTTGGCAAATTTTTAATTAAATTAATTGGCTACCGCTACCCGTTAGACTGGCTCTATTTAAGGTAACCAGACTGTAGCCACACCTGAGCCGGTGATAGCTCAGTTGGTAGAGCGGAGGACTGTAGAAGTGCAACAAAGCAGCGATCCTTAGGTCGGTGGTTCAAATCCGCCTCACCGGAGATTACTTTTTTATAAAGCTAAATTCGAAATCGAAATTTTAAACAAATTATTTTTAGACCTCGCTAGTCAGTGAGGAAGATGCACCTCATTATTTTTTTCTTGCAAATCTGTCTATTTAATGACGCATTCGTCAGCTATAAAAGTGAATACATTTTTTAACGCCAAAGAAAGTGTTCTACGCTACATATCGGCGAATCCAAAACGCACACGGAGCGGTTTCCTTATGATTTATAGCTGATATTCATTTAAGTTTTAAAGATTTTTTCTTTAATGCAACGTCCTGACGTTACTTTCCAAAATCAATTATTAAAAAATGAATCGTAGATTTCAAAGCCTAAGAAAGTGCCCTATCTACAAAGTTTACTACGCAACATATCGGCAAAATTGACTGAGCGAATTCGTCAACAAAATTTGGATGAATATGTATATCTGCGTAGTGAAAATAAGGCTGAAAGCAGAAATTTTAAATCTTTCAATATTTATTTATTGTTAAACAATAGAATTTGATTTAAAGTGTTAAAATTCACAAACGTATCGTTGATAATAAAAAGGCCTAAAATTCAAACTTTTTATGGGGCAAAGCTCGTAAAATAGAGCAGAAAAAACTGGTTAGAATCAATGAAGCATTTAAAATGATAAAAACACACTATAGGTATGGCGCATGATACACGTATCCTTTTGGCCTCTCACAGTATGGTATATTGTCGCGTTGGCTGGGATATATAAACACGCAATCAGCTGACAGATGAGCTGACACAAAGCCTGTCAGATAAACTGACACAAAAACAGTCCTGTCAGACAAGCTGACACAAACCAGTCCTGTCAGACGAGCTGACACAAATCAGTCCTGTCAGATGAGCTGACACAAATCAGTCCTGTCAGATGAGCTGACACAAACCAGTCCTGTCAGATGAGCTGACACAAACCAGTCCTGTCAGACGAGCTGACACAAACCAGTCCTGTCAGACGAGCTGACACAAACCAGTCCTGTCAGACGAGCTGACACAAATCAGTCCTGTCAGATGAGCGGACACAAACCAGTCCTGTCAGACGAGCTGACACAAACCAGTCTTGTCAGACGAGCTGACACAAACCAGTTTTGTCAGACGAGCTGACACAAACCAGTCCTGTCAGACGAGCTGACACAAACCAGTCCTGTCAGACGAGCTGACACAAACCAGTCCTGTCAGATGAACTGACACAAACCAGTCCTGTCAGACGAGCTGACACAAACCAGTCCTGTCAGATGAACTGACACAAATCAGTCCTGTCAGACGAGCTGACACAAAACCAGTCCTGTCAGATGAACTGACACAAATCAGTCCTGTCAGACGAGCTGACACAAACCAGTCCTGTCAGATGAGCTGACACACACAAGCCCCGTCAGATGAGCTGAGCTGACACAAAATTGTTTTGTCGCAAAACCTGCAAAAAGACCTAAAGTAATAAAAAACCTTGAAACAGTCAGTGGCACATAGCGGTGTTCGGGGTTCAAGTCATTGATTTCGGGTTTTTTTAATCAAATTTTCTGAATTACCATGAAACTACAAAAAATCGTTAGAAATGAGTAATTTTGCATTTTATACTCCATATGCGCCGAGAGAAATAAAAGGAACTTTCAAATTTGTGAGCTAATCAGAGGGTCAGACTGGATAGAGAAACCGTACTTCATGACATAAAAGATGTGCGAATCAAACACATTTTTTACGCTCCCTCGGTGCCTGATCCCCTGACTCAGTTAAGTAACCCCGAACGCCGAAAAATGGCCTTCCCGAACACCCCTAAGCACAATATTTCTCGAGTATTCAAACTTGAATAATGAATTATTAAACTGTAAATTTAATTTTAAAAAGGCGGAGGAACTTGATCAGCAATTGGGCAACTTGGCTGTTTGTACAAATCTAAACAAAATATCATTAGAGAAATATTATATCATATTGGACGATTGTTGGAAAGATCTGCAATCGAATCTAAATGTACAAAATAAATTAAGTTCTGAGAGATAAATCTAAAAACATAAGAATAGAAATTTCATACTGAGCATCTGGGAGGGTGTTGCGGTGGCCCAGCCACTGAGGATCTGGACATCTAGAGTGATAGCGCAGTGATCCAAACGCTAGAGTATACACAGAACACTCTTATACATGTATAGTAAGTTAGGCAAGCTGTCAGTCCACATCGGCTGGCTTAGCCGCTGGGCTCCAATTTGTTAATAAGCGCGTCCAGCTGGGCCGCCAAAGGATACCCGTTGCCAAGCACGGCTCGCATACTTATGAGCAGTTCCAGCGACGGTGGCTGCTGCTGATCCAAGTCGAACAGCAGGCCAGCCTCACTGCTACCATCCTGCATCATCCGGTTCTTCCAACGCGGACAATTCAACAGCTGACGAAGCAGATTGGAACCTTTTTCACCCTGAGCTGGAAGCAGGTAAAGATGAGGCAGCAGGTTGAGCTTGTTGCACATCAGCTTGCACACCTCCGGGCGCTGGCTGATCGCGAGCAGAATGTCTAGCGAGGCGTCGCGCATGGGGTGCGGCATGACGGGATCCAGGAACTTCACCGACTGGTCCAGCACGCTCGGCATCTGCAGGAACCGGACGCAGTGCGCCCGGCCAGAATCCTCGCTGGTGACGGCGAGAGCGCAGCCGAGTCGGTAGGCGGCAGCCAGCAGGGCGATTCGCTGTCGGTGCCTCTGCCGCTGCTCAGGCGGTTGTAAGTCCTGGTGCTCCTCCAACGACAGGACCTGCATAGCGGTTGGCAGGGCCCGGTGTTTGGTGAGCAAATCGAAGCCGCCAGATGTTGAGAAGGCGACGGCCGAGCTCGGGTCGGCGCGGGACGCCCTGGCCAGCGACATCAGGGCGCCGGCGAACAGCAGCGGCGAGGCGTCCGCCCAGTCCGGCTTGCGCAGCGAATTGCACAGCTTCTTGAAGTCGAGGGACCCGTCCTCGCGTAGGTCGTCTGGGTAAGACATTGGGGTGCGGGTGAGTGCATGAGTTTATATGTGAGCTGGTGAGTTTATGAGTGAGTGTGTGAGTTTATATGCGAGCTGGTGAGTTTATGAGTTTATGGGTTTATATGTGAGCTAATGTGTTTATGAACGAGTTAACTGATTTCTATGTGAGCTAATGTGTTTATGAACGAGTTTATGAGTTTATATCTGAGCTGATGAGTTTATATGTGAGCTGGTGTATGGGACATACACCATGTATAGGACATATGTGATGTGTGTATGGATGAGTGCATGAGCTTATTTTAAGAGATCACACACACAGCAAGTAAATAGCCCAAACTTACCAGAATAAGCACTCCTATAAATAAGCGTGAACAGCTCCTCGCAGGGGTGCACATCGCAGTTAAGAAAATCGTCAAGCAATTTGTTTACATCAGCCGAGCGCAGCCGCTTAGCCAACTCAATCACTTTCATAGAGTCCGCAACCTGCTTGGGGATCGTGGCGCTGTCCGACTGAAGCTTGCCCGCTGGCAGCTCTTCAAACAGCTCGAGCTGCTCCTTGGGCTCAATCAGCGACACGGCCAGGACCCGAGCCGCGCTAGCAGATTTCTTAGCGTCCATTACGTTGGTGGCCAGCCGGGCCAGGCAGTCCAGCAGTTTCGGGTGGCCCCGAGCCGAAGCTCGAAACGACGACAGGCCAGACAGGCGAACGATGGCGTCGGCGAATGTTGGCGACACGTCGGCGATATTGTCGCCTAACGACTTCAAATGATCGGCAACAGTATCGACCAGTTTGTCAACGGCTACCACCGGATTAGCATCGTTAGCATTGGCTCTGGCCTGGGCCTCCTGCAGCCTTTTGATAGCTTCGCTATCCTCCAGATCCTGCTCGCCCGGCCCCTTTTCCAGTTTGGGCGGCGGGCGCTGGATGTCGCACAGACGGCGCTGCAGCCGGGGACAGGTGCACAGGTTGGCCAGCACGCGAGAGCAGGCCTCCAGGACGGCCGGCCTCTCAGTAGGCGGCCGGCACAGACAGGCCAGCGAGCACACGGTGGCCAGGTCATCGTTTCTGAACTCATTTCTATACAGGCCCTCGTCATTAGCGAAGTTCATGCGGTTGCACAGCAGTTTGCACACGCTGCCATCGGCTGTGATCAGCTCCAGCAGGCGGAGCGCGGCCAGCCGCAGCGACTCGTCGAACTTCTCGTCGGTGGCCACCTGCAGCGCGTACTCGGCCACGCCGCGGATCTGCAGCGAGCGGATCCGGTTGTCCCGACTGCCGGTCTGCTGCTGCTGGCCGGTTTTGCCCTCGGCTGACACCTGCTTCTCCTCATCGGCAACGGCGCCGGCGCCGCAGCACAGCTGGAAGACGGCGCGGAGTAGGCGCAGTTCAACTTGGCTAGCGGAGTCCGGGTGCTTGTCCAGCACTTGGCAGACTGACTGGTGCCGGGTGAGCAGCTCGAAGCCTTGGACGTCGCGAAATTCGGCCCGGGCGGCTTCGCCTCGCTCGGCCAGGTCCCGGCCGAGGGCGCAAAATTCGGACTCGAGCTTGACCAGATCAGTCACCATTTTGAGTCGTTCGACTCGATCGCCGATTTTCTCGTCTAACATGGCTTGGCCCTGCAACATAACAAGTGTAATCTTCCCATATAACTGTCTAATCCTACAGTATTAGCTGTAGTTTATAATATGCGTGTTATATTTTAAATTTTAAGTACTCTACTAGTATCTAGTACACCCCTACGAGTATCTAGTACACTCCTACCAGTATCTAGTACACTCCTACGAGTATCTAGTACACTCCTACCAGTATCTAGTGCACCCCTACGAGTATCTAGTGCACCCCTACGAGTATCTAGTGCACCCCTACCAGTATCTAGTGCACCCCTACGAGTATCTAGTGCACCCCTACGAGTATCTAGTGCACCCCTACCAGTATCTAGTGCACCCCTACGAGTATCTAGTGCACCCCCACCGGTAGCTAGTACACCCCTACGAGTATCTAGTGCACCCCCACCGGTAGCTAGTACATCCCTACCGGTACACAAAAATCAACAAATAAATAAAGAGCAACATACATGTACAGTATCAGACCGAAGCCATAACAAGTATTTTTATTTCTGAACACAGCAATAAACCAGTGAACAATACAATAGCACAAGGCATAGACGCTGTACGAGCTAAATACTATATCTTTTACATAGGCTTAGTATATAATAGAATAGAATGTCTGAGAAGAATGTAACATAAATAGATAAAACCAGTGTTGGGCACTTCCGTTACCGAGTAACTTGCAAATGGTAACGCAAGTTACTTTTTCGTAAAGCGTTCCTTACGCAAGTTACTTTTTTATTTTAGTAACGGAGTAACGGTAAGTTACTCAAATTTCGGAAGTCCGTTACAGTTACTTTGCAACAATCGCAATATTTAAATTAAAAACTGAAATGCTTAGCTAGTACGCCGGTTGTCACATGTTTTTGCATTTTTCATTCATAAATTCAAAATTAAGTGAATAGTATCATATGGTATTGCGTTTAATTAATGAAGAAATACTTGAAACATGTATTACTTTGTTAATATTGGTAAAATATTTTCGCCTTTCATTGAGGCTTTTCATATTACCAATTCCAGAATCAGAATCGGTTCGGATCTTCCAAGAAAAACAGCAGTATAACTATTTAATTCTGTTGAATGTTTGACTGCCTTAACAACCTCACATAGCACAATTTTTCACTTTCTTCTTAGCGATTTTCATTCAATAATAAAAACTTTATAGCACGTATCTCCCTCTAGTTATGGAGACAAAAAGTTATACTTCACAAATTGGTTCTGATTCTGGAACCAGAACTAGCTATATGAAAAGGCCCATTTTCGTTACTAAAAATTTTCAAGTTTGATTCAAACAAACAACCAAAGAAAGAAATTCATCTGTAGCCTCCACAAGTCCCTCCACTGGCACTGCAGTACACTACACCATTTTATACAGTTCTATTTATTTTACTCTATTGAATTATTGATATTCGTTTATTTTATCATTTATAATTTTAATTATTGATTGCCATTGCCCATTGGTCCTTCTATTTGCCTCACATCGTGTCGCCAATTCCTGTCTCTGTCTGTTAATCGGTTAATCCCAATGCCCAATGGCAAATTTCGGTAACAACAATGTGAAAAAATGTGCAATGTGAAAAAAGCAGAAAATTTTGTTAATAACATGGGTAACGGAAGTGAGTAACGGACAGTAACTTAAAAGTTACCAGGTTTTTGTCTAAAGTTACTAGGCTAACGTAAGTTACTTTTTAAAAATTGGTAACTTAAGTTACAGTAACGCAAGTTACTTTTTTTAAGTAACTTGCCCAACACTGGATAAAACAAACACTGATTAGAGCCAACCCAACACCCATATCTATTGTCTGCAATATATGGATCTATTCAATCGAAATAAATAGGAAATCATATAATAAATAAGCAAAATAAGCACACAGAAGCGAGTCATTAACTTCTAATACACAATAGGAACAACCTGATACCTACAGAGTGAAAGCTTAATGAGTGTACGCAGAGGTTCGTATCAATAATAATCATTGCTGCTGGAGGGCAACGTAACAGGGTGTACAGCGGCTCGGACTGTCTAATCGTCAGGCATGTACACTCTGTGCCTTGGGGGTTGGCCATCATGGGTGTGAATCGCACGAGACAACCCGTAGCAAAATTTAGTGCCCCCCCCAATCGAACCAGGGATTGTTCTCTGCCCGTTGCATTTGCTAATGCATATTTACCGGCTGTCTCCCAGGCCCCGAAAACCCAGGGGTTTAGGCCACAGCCACCAGCTGCTAATGCTTGAGAGCAGCAGAAGCTATAGTCTATGGT
Organism: Macrostomum lignano; assembly: GCA_002269645.1. Lineage (NCBI taxonomy): Eukaryota > Metazoa > Platyhelminthes > Macrostomidae > Macrostomum > Macrostomum lignano. The sequence goes on from NIVC01003336.1 coordinate 51,772, forward strand.
CTGAGCCCCGGGGTTAATCGGCTTATTTAGCAAGTTCACTGCAAAGAATCTATACTTTGTACACCATTCTAGCCACAACTTGTGCCATAGACAAAAAAAGCTTGGTGACCGGAGGGGGTGGGTGGATTCTAAAAATCGGCTTCAGATTTTCATCCTTATTGGCACTCTATACTAGGCGACCTCAATACTCTTTGGTCCAAGGCTTGCACAACTGTGGAAAGGATTAATAGCGCGCCCAAATTCTCAAATTGGTTGCTCCACAGACTCCCTTTCGGGCCATAGACAATGAAAAGCAAGTCTTCAATAGCTTGATTTTCCCACTAAGGATTAAATTGCTTGCTCCTAGGCTCAATTATTGGCTTGAAAATGCTATATTATTCGTTCTTCAAAAAATCGAATCAGCTAGACAGGCTTGCAAATGTCAATTTAGTTTCTAAGAAAGCAGAAGAAAAAATCGAAATCCGCTGTGTAACTGACTGAGAAGTGTGACCTTTCACAACTATATCCTACATCTCTCCTATTAGATGAGTCTGCTTGACTAGTCAAATAAAACCAACAGGTCTGACAGGGAACTGACAGACAGAGAATTTGCAGCTTGCGTGATGAGGAAATCCGGTTCAACAGCCGCAGCACAGGGCAGAAGACACAGACAAGACACCAATAATTAAAGCAAAAGCTAGTTTAACATACCATATCAGCTTTATTAACAGAAGGAATCAAAGGAGAGAAAATATATGAATAAAAGTACACTATTGTTTTTGTGTACAAATTAAACTAGAAACAAGGCCTAATGTATTGCATTAAATAAATAAATAAGTAATACTATAAATAATACTAATAGATATCGCCTAAATCCAGATGCTAATCTTATTTCACCTGCTCAAGAAGTCCATCTGTGTACTCTAGTCTAATTAAAACTAGAACGCCTTAACAAATTACGATTAAAGTACAATTATATGACATCTTGAATTTATGAACTTGCAGTTCAATGTGGCCCAAGCTTAGTGCTCTGATATTGCAATCTAAATCGATCACAGGCCCAGTTCGGACAGGGCATAGAAGAACAGGAATACAATGATAGCGGCGCCAATCAGCGGCCAGAAGCAGGAATAGGTGGGCCTAGTAGGGCACCGATGCCAGCGCATCAGGCAGTCGGCCGACACTGACAGCAGCTCCCAGTCGTTGCCGGCGCGCAGAGCTCGCAGGGGCGGCATGAACACCAGATCGGTGAGAAATACCGAGTGCGCCTGCGGCAGCCGATAGAGTCGCTGCAAGCTGAACGCGGCGTACACAGATACGGTGCCGTCCAGAGTGGCCAGACCGAGGAATCGGCCCTCGTCGCTGAGGCGCAGAGCGCTAGTGAGCTCCGGCCCGGTGGACACGCAGGCGCGCAGCCTGTAGCCAGCCGACAGGTCCCACACGGCCAGATGGCAGGGCGCCTTGCCGCGCGCCCGTCCTGTGGGCAGCAGGCTGGCAAATGCGGCCTCGTTGGCGCCGACGCTTTCCGGCCGGCCTAGCAGGCAGTGCCGGAAGGCCACCTGGCCGGTGAGGCGGGCGGGCGGCGCCAGCTCGGTCACTTTGCTGCCGTCTTGGCGCCACAGCCTGGCAACAGGTTCGTTGGTGCCGCCGCCTGCGGTGGCCACCCGACGGAAGCCGGGGCTCGCGTCCAGACAGGCCACTTCGGAGGCGTGGGCGCGGAATTCAGCGATCAAGCCGAAGTCGGACAGCCGGTGCAGCCGGACGGAACCGTCCGATAGGCCGAGCGCCACGCCGGCGCCGTCTGGACTGACTCGGACAGTGTTGATGCCGGCCGGGCAGCGAACGGAGCGGCCTTTGGTGAATTTGCGGTTGGCGTCAACCTGACAGCATGGGGGGAGGGAATTTCGCTGATGAGGGATAATTGAGGCCTTGGCAACTCTTGATATCTGCATAGAGTGGCTAGGAGGGAGTGTTGGTACAACTATGGCTGTCTGGCTGTCATGGTGTCTGTCAATCTGTCTGTGTCATGCATATTGTCTTATTGTCAATCAGACAGTCCCACAAAAAACTCCCGCACCTGATACTCCTGGCAGACCGAGCCCTCTGCCGCCATGACAACGGCCACGGGTCCGGCGCCCAAGATTCCGGCGCTCATGACCGCCTCGGTGCCGGTGCTGGTCCGGCCAAGCGACCGGACGGCCGGCAGCGGGCCCTGGCCGGCCTCGAGCCGGACAATCTCCAGCTGATTTGGCACGCCAGTCTTAGAAGCGCCGCCGCCGCCGCAGACCAATACTTCGTCTTGGCCGACCGCCTCCATGCGGTAGGGCGGATAGGCGAAGCGGTGCAGCAGGCCGATGTCCCGCTTTTTAGTCATGCTTTATTTTATAGGCGCAGTTCCAAAGCTGCAACATGAATTTTAAGTTCTGGGTGCACTTTTTTGGTTGGCCACAATTTTGATACAGAGACTGTCAATGGTGCCAAAATATCAATAGCCGTAGCAACACGGATATTGGTAGCTCTACGAGTACTGTTAATGCCAATATGGAATACAAAATTTGAGGTCTGGGCACCAATCATAACGCGCTGTGCCCTAACTATGATTTTAATTGTAGAATCTAGAAGACGACCTATAATTGGTAAGTGATTGAAGTTTTACAGCACGGTTTAGAGACCAGACATCTATCTACAGCACAGTTTAGAGACCAGACATCTATCTACAGCACGGTTTAGAGACCAGCCATCTATCTACAGCACGGTTTAGAGACCAGTCATCTATCTACAGCACAGTTTAGAGACCAGACATCTATCTACAGCACAGTTTAGAGACCAGTCATCTATCTACAGCACAGTTTAGAGACCAGACATCTATCTACAGCACAGTTTAGAGACCAGTCATCTATCTACAGCACAGTTTAGAGACCAGACATCTATCTACAGCACAGTTTAGAGACCAGTCATCTATCTACAGCACAGTTTAGAGACCAGACATCTATCTACAGCACAGTTTAGAGACCAGTCATCTATCTACAGCACAGTTTAGAGACCAGACATCTATCTACAGCACAGTTTAGAGACCAGACATCTATCTACAGCACAGTTTAGAGACCAGTCATCTATCTACAGCACAGTTTAGAGACCAGACATCTATCTACAGCACAGTTTAGAGGACCAGTCATCTATCTACAGCACAGTTTAGAGACCAGACATCTATCTACAGCACAGTTTAGAGACCAGTCATCTATCTACAGCACAGTTTAGAGACCAGACATCTATCTACAGCACAGTTTAGAGACCAGACATCTATCTACAGCACGGTTTAGAGACCAGTCATCTATCTACAGCACAGTTTAGAGACCAGACATCTATCTACAGCACAGTTTAGAGACCAGTCATCTATCTACAGCACAGTTTAGAGACCAGTCATCTATCTACAGCACAGTTTAGAGACCAGACATCTATCTACAGCACAGTTTAGAGACCAGACATATGTCTACAGCACAGTTTAGAGACCAGACATCTATCTACAGCACAGTTTAGAGACCAGACATCTATCTACAGCACAGTTTAGAGACCAGACATCTATCTACAGCACAGTTTAGAGACCAGACATCTGTCTACAGCACAGTTTAGAGACCAGACATCTATCTACAGCACAGTTTAGAGACCAGACATCTATCTACAGCACAGTTTAGAGACCAGACATCTATCTACAGCACAGTTTAGAGACCAGACATCTGTCTACAGCACAGTTTAGAGACCAGACATCTATCTACAGCACAGTTTAGAGACCAGACATCTATCTACAGCACAGTTTAGAGACCAGACATCTATCTACAGCACAGTTTAGAGACCAGACATCTGTCTACAGCAAGGTTTAGAGACCAGACATCTGTCTACAGCACGGTTTAGAGACTATACTTCTTATTTACAGGGAAGTTATCGACTTTTTTCTTATCTACTACGTTGGTGGGTTTAAAGATACAAGGGCTGTCCCAAAAGTACTTATACTTTTCACTATATCTCTTGTTCTGCTGATCGAAATAACATCATTTTGCACAGATTCATAGCGGCAACTCTCTTCTTTATATTATCTTTAACATCATTAAAAACAGACAATGGAAACAAAAGTTATAAACTAAAATGTAGCAGGACCTCGACCATAGACTTACAGTAAGTCAACAAGTTAACAAAATTTCGAAATGGTAGCTGACAAACGGGTAACTGGCTGCAGTGAATGCTACAAAATGACTGCTAAGACCCATGAGCCGGTGAAAGTTGAGCATGAATCTCGGCTCAACTGTGCCCCGTCCCCCAAAAGGTGTATGAAAAGTTAGTTCATAACTTTTGTTTCCATTGTCTGTTTTTAATGATGTTAAAGATAATATAAAGAAGAGAGTTGCCGCTATAAATCTGTGCAAAATGATGTTATTTGGATCAGCTACTATTAACTACTAACTATTAACTACTTTTGGGACAGCCCTCGTAATATAAGGCAACGCCTGGTGAGAAATTTTGCTTAGCTGAACTAGAAGCCAAAATGTAACTTGGTTTAACTGATCGTAAATCCAGCTTGCTTCCGGTAGGTATAGAGGAAAGTATAATGTTTTCTTTATAGGGTTAATAACAATCCAAAGTAAAAAGTGCAATTTTATAAACACATGCGAAAGCGAGTGTTTACAAACACGGTTTCTATCAGCGACCTTGCAACAAACCATGCGGCTTGATAATGTAGATGATCAAGCCACAAAGTTTTCCACATTAAATTGAAGCCGTCTCTGGGTGAAATTAAAAAGCTCAACTAACTGCTCAGCCCACCTGCCTGAACTGACTGCTTTCAGCTGGTTAAACTCTGCATCATATTAATAGCCCAGATGCGTGATTAGAAAGCAGCTTGAGCGCAAAGGAAAACAAGCATTTTATAAACCGCCAGCTAGAGGGTCCGCCAGTGCAAAAAACAAAAACAGATGGCTGTGCCTCCTACACAAATTTCGTCATAGGAATACTAATTATGACGATAATGACGATAATAGATGGGAAAGTTTAGAAATTGCACCTGGCGAGCAGTTTGGGATATTTATCCTCGGGTAAACACAGGGATAAGATAAAGTGACGAAGATAAAAACTTTTTATGCAGAAACTCTATTGAAACTGATGGAATTGAATAAAATTAATATCGCTATAGGATATTAATTAAGAAGGGGGGTCGAAGCCCAGTGGCGCTAGCGCGGGTCTCTGATGTGCCAGCGGCCCAGGCTCGATTCCACGTTGAGTCACATCAACTAAATTGGGCTAAATTGGAATCTAAGCTTGGCTCTGCTCGGGCCAATTAACACCCTGGAGGGCCAACCCCCAAGGCACAGTGAAGTGTACATGCCTAACGATAAATACAGTTAGGGCCGCTGTACACTCCTGTGTGAGTGTGTGCCTGCTCAGGGGAGTCGGCGGAATGGGGAGTAATGCCTTTCGCTGGTTGTGGGACAATGTCGCTTAAAGTGCGCCAGGGTACCCCTATTCTAAAAAAGTACAGATATAAGAAGAAGATTATTGAGGATAAGGGAGGATGGGATAGCAGCTCACAGTGAAAGGGGATGGGATAGCAGCCCACAGTGAAAGGGGATGGGATAGCAGCCCACAGTGAAAGGGGGATGGGATAGCAGCCCACAGTGAAGAGAGGGATGGGATAGCAGCCCACAGTGAAGAGAGGGATGGGATAGCAGCTCACAGTGAAGAGAGGGATGGGATAGCAGCCCACAGTGAAAGGGGTGGGATAGCAGCCCACAGTGAAAGGGGGATGGGATAGCAGCCCACAGTGAAGAGAGGGATGGGATAGCAGCTCACAGTGAAAGGGGATGGGATAGCAGCCCACAGTGAAAGGGGATGGGATAGCAGCCCACAGTGAAGGAGGATGGGATAGCAGCTCACAGTGAAGAGAGGGATGGGATAGCAGCCCACAGTGAAGAGAGGGATGGGATAGCAGCCCACAGTGAAGAGAGGGATGGGATAGCAGCTCACAGTGAAAGGGGATGGGATAGCAGCCCACAGTGAAGGAGGATGGGATAGCAGCCCACAGTGAAGGAGGATGGGATAGCAGCTCACAGTGAAGAGAGGGATGGGATAGCAGCCCACAGTGAAGAGAGGGATGGGATAGCAGCCCACAGTGAAGAGAGGGATGGGATAGCAGCTCACAGTGAAAGGGGATGGGATAGCAGCCCACAGTGAAGGAGGATGGGATAGCAGCTCACAGTGAAGAGAGGGATGGGATAGCAGCCCACAGTGAAGAGAGGGATGGGATAGCAGCCCACAGTGAAGAGAGGGATGGGATAGCAGCTCACAGTGAAGAGAGGGATGGGATAGCAGCTCACAGTGAAGAGAGGGATGAGATAGCAGCTCACAGTGAAGAGAGGGATGGGATAGCAGCCCACAGTGAAGAGAGGGATGGGATAGCAGCCCACAGTGAAGGAGGATGGGATAGCAGCCCACAGTGAAGGAGGATGGGATAGCAGCCCACAGTGAAGGAGGATGGGATAGCAGCCCACAGTGAAGGAGGATGGGATAGCAGCCCACAGTGAAGGAGGATGGGATAGCAGCCCACAGTGAAGGAGGATGGGATAGCAGCTCACAGTGAAGGAGGATGGGATAGCAGCCCACAGTGAAGGAGGATGGGATAGCAGCCCACAGTGAAGGAGGATGGGATAGCAGCCCACAGTGAAGGAGGATGGGATAGCAGCCCACAGTGAAGGAGGATGGGATAGCAGCTCACAGTGAAGGAGGATGGGATAGCAGCCCACAGTGAAGGAGGATGGGATAGCAGCCCACAGTGAAGGAGGATGGGATAGCAGCCCACAGTGAAGGAGGATGGGATAGCAGCTCACAGTGAAGGAGGATGGGATAGCAGCCCACAGTGAAGGAGGATGGGATAGCAGCCCACAGTGAAGGAGGATGGGATAGCAGCCCACAGTGAAGGAGGATGGGATAGCAGCCCACAGTGAAGGAGGATGGGATAGCAGCTCACAGTGAAAGGGGATGGGATAGCAGCCCACAGTGAAGAGAGGGATGGGATAGCAGCTCACAGTGAAAGGGGATGGGATAGCAGCCCACAGTGAAGGAGGATGGGATAGCAGCTCACAGTGAAGAGAGGGATGGGATAGCAGCCCACAGTGAAGGAGGATGGGATAGCAGCCCACAGTGAAGGAGGATGGGATAGCAGCCCACAGTGAAGAGAGGGATGGGATAGCAGCTCACAGTGAAGAGAGGGATGGGATAGCAGCCCACAGTGAAGGAGGATGGGATAGCAGCCCACAGTGAAGGAGGATGGGATAGCAGCCCACAGTGAAGGAGGATGGGATAGCAGCCCACAGTGAAGGAGGATGGGATAGCAGCCCACAGTGAAGGAGGATGGGATAGCAGCCCACAGTGAAAGGGGTGGGATAGCAGCCCACAGTGAAGGAGGATGGGATAGCAGCCCACAGTGAAGGAGGATGGGATAGCAGCCCACAGTGAAGGAGGATGGGATAGCAGCCCACAGTGAAGGAGGATGGGATAGCAGCTCACAGTGAAGAGAGGGATGGGTATTATTAATTTTGCAACAGAGAAATTAATACATTTGATAAACTCCAATGAGTTCTGTACTAAAAATGTGAAATAAAAAAATGACAATAATATCAACCAAACATCAGTGCAAAGCGTTTTTTTGAAATTTTATTACCACTTGTTTAAAACAAAGAGAATGCTGCTGTTGTTACTTACAACAGACCACACACACAGATTCACAAACACTAGATGCGTCAACTCAATATAAAACATTGGTCACTGTTTCGCTCGATTCCACACATAGAATGCCGGTTCACATGTTAACCCCTCACTGTTGCAGAATCGAAACTTGCGGAAAATCTAATGAGCATGAAGTTATATTGAAACCACTTGAGAAATAACGTCATCCTCGAAGTGCCTGAAGCCAGTTTGTTGCAATCGCGTCACTCAGTGGAAAATGCTTCAATTGAACACGATAGTGTTTATAATACCTGAATATGCAGAACATATCTTGAGGCGAAACCGACATTCTATATGTGTGGATTCGAGCGAAGAAAGTGACCACTTTTCATATTGAATTGACGCACTTTCTAGCGTTTTTAGAATCTGTGCAACAGACGAACGGAATCGCAAATGTACAGACTGTATTACTGTAATGCATATTATAACCGCCGTGACAACTAGACATAATTAGCATGATGAATCAGTTATTAAGCTAGTTAGCTGAGTTAGGAAAGATGTGTATAGGAAAGTTAGCGCAGTATGAAAACAAAGTATGGGATTGGGCATTGAAATTTGCAATACAGACAAAGACAGCTTATAAGACACAACAATTATTATTTAGACTATTAAGTCATCAAATACCAAATGGAAGAACTGTATAGAAATAACTGTGTTTTCACTTAATTTTTAAATGCTTTGCGTTAAACTTATGCTCTTATTAAAACTAAAGACTAGATGCGCAAATTTAAAATTTGCTAAATAAATAGGAAACGAGCTCTAGGTACAGGGAGTTGGGCTAACGCTCCCGACTGCCGGCAACCCCGTGCGGCTGTCCCCTGTCCTTCCCTGCGCAGGGACCTACTTGGCTGTTTTGCCAGGGATCGCCACCTACAGGGAAAAAGCACTTCATCTGCGAATGCCCCGCCTTTACTCAGGACAGGCTCGCCTGACCTCGGCCCAAACCCGGACCTCTCCAATGTTTTCGGGCCCGAGAATCTCTGCCTAAGGGCTACCGGGCGAGCGAACACCCACCTCCTGGACTCTTTGGAGGGGCACTCGCCTCCTCGCTGCATCCGGATGCCCAGACCCCCTGCAGCAAAGTCGAGCCAAGTGAAGGAAACGAGCTATCCTGAGACATTCTTCTCCTAGACAAACAGACAACAAAACTGTCAGATGTTCTAAAAAAAGTTTTAATAGTTTTTTCCAATCCATATTGCTTAGCGGCCGCCGCCAGACCAAAAGCGAGAATTCAGATAATTACGCGTCAACGCGCGCGAATCGTCGTCGTCTTCGTCACCGACGCCGGGATGAACCCGCGGCGGGCCGATATCCCAGTCGGAATCGGCGGAACTGTCGCTGAATCGACCATCATCGTCGTCGTCGTCGTCTTCTAAGCGTGGCTGATTTCGATTTCGGCGCCGCCTGGCGCCCAGTTGCAGGATCCGTTCCAGACTGCGCAGGCTGGCCATGTCCGAGGCGTCCTCATCTTCGCTATCGTCGCTTATCTGGCCATCATCGGCGGCCGAATTGCCGCCTTTGATCTCGCGCAGGCCGGCTAGGCTGGACCAGGCGGCTCGGTCCCGTTTGTACAGCGCCACAACAATGACGCCGCTGGTGAGACGGCACACTGTGCGCCTTGGCACAATGGGATGCGGCAGCGGCAGCCACAGCTGACAATGGCCGGTGCGGAATAACATTCGCTGCTCGTCAATCAAGATTGGACAGGGCCGAGTCAGCTGCAGCCGCGAAGTGGCGGACAGCTGCACTAGGCATTGACAGCTGATCTCTAGCTGAACCCGGCGGCTAGTCTGGGCGAACAGGATGTCGCTGGGAGCCGGCAGGCCGTCCTGCATATGCATCTGAGGCAGCAGCAGCGGGTACATGTCAGGCTTGAAATCGTGCGATAGAACTGGCTCGGACAGCACCATAGCGTGCAGATCCCGCAGGGCCTTCTGACTGGCGCCGGCTGGCACCAGACTGCAGAATCTGTCCTGCGAGACGGCTTTAAAAGCGGCCTTATCGGCTAGATTGTTGCGCCACAGACGGGCCAGGCAGGTAGCCATGGAGTCGATGGCGCGAGTGCAGGCGGGTCCGCCCGGCCGGCCAAGCAGCTGCAGCAGGCGGAGCATAAGAACGTCGAACGCGCCGGAGCGTTTAATAGCGCGCCTATGCGGCGGATGACGGGCCAGAGCGTCGATAGCAACGGCCGCGTCGGCCAAATAGTTATCGGCATCGTCAATTGTGCCGGTGTCGGAGCGGACCCGATGAACTAGCGGTTCAATTAAGGCGCCATACCGGTCGGCGTCGGATCGCCGGCCAGCAGGTGGCCGCAGCAGCGACAAAACTCGGCGGCCGCCTCGCCCACAAGCTCGCGGCCGAGCAGCGGAACCAGGTCGAGTCGGGAGCGCATAGCGGCGGTCATCTCCGGCGAGGCCGACAGGGCCAGGCGGAGGACCCGAGCGGCGGGCGCGTGGGCGGGGCCGCCGCCCTGGTTGCGATCCAAGCAGGCGGTCAGCATGGCCAGAAGCTCGCTAACTGAGTTGCTAGCCGACAGTAGCTGGGCGACTTTGGCCGGCCGGCCGACCAACAGTTCGGACAGAGCTTCCAGCACGCAGGCAACGTCGGCTTCGGCTGTCAGATGCGACATCAGCAGCAGCAGGGCGACCAGAGCGTTGGACAGAAGTTCAACATTGTCACTGTTGTCATTAGCAACGACGATTTGGGCGGCATCAACTAACAGGCTAGGAGGTGAATCGCCGTTGCCAAGCAGTATCTGGGCGGCCAGTTCACGAATTCCGCCGCCGCCATTTGTCTGGCCGGGTCGCCAGTCGGATGGAAGGCCGAGCCTGCTCAACAGGTAGACACTGTGCAGGGCGGCGTGGCGGGCGCGCACCAGCTCGAAGGCCGGGTCAAACTGTCGATCCTCCAGCGTGCCCGACAGTTGGACGGTGTAACGAGGGCGACCGGAAGAATCTGGCCGGTACTCCTGCTGGGAAGCCTCTTTAGAAACAATCTAAGGAAGATAAACAGTGTTATAATAGATCAGGTAACAACTCATTAAAACCCATTTGTGATGCAACTGGGAACCCACCCGAGCTAGCAACCCAATGAAGACCCGAGCTGGCAACCCAATGAAGACCCGAGCTGACAACCCAATGCAGAACCGACTGGCAACCCAATGAAAAACCAAGCTGGCAACCCAATGAAGACCGGCGCAAGACCAGGTGCTAACTAATGAGCCACTTTATTACTAACAAATGACTTACTCGCACACTATAAACCTTGCGATTCGGAGGCTCGCAGTTGTCAAAGAACATATCGGTAAAATCAGCAACAGCCTGGTCGGACCAACCAGCCGCAGGATCCGCAGGCGAGCAGTGGGCCAAACAGCAGGCAATGGCTTGAGCAGGCAAGCGCCGGTACTGGTCAGGCAGAAGGCGTAGCTCGCTTAGTGCAGCTGGCTGCTGATCGCCAAAATCAACAAAGTTGACGGTGCACGAGCTGTTGTTATCTGGCCTAATATCGCCGGAGTCAACCGTCACTATGCAAGCTCGGTTTAGCGAAGGCGGTCTGAAATTATATGAAATTTTAAGAGCGGTTTTTGGAGGCCGTTTTCTACTGAAAAATGCATTGGCGAGATGAAAAAAACAGTGCTTAACAATAACAGTCAAAAAGCAAAGTTACGGACTGTTTCAGAATTTTCTATCTTTGAAGTTAACTCTTTCTGAACCAGGGGTTGGCAAACTTTTCCTTGAGGGCCAGAGGAAGGGAAAGAGAAGAGGGGAGGGGGAGGATAGAAGGGACAACAGAAGACAAAAGAGATGAGAGAAGGGAGATGAAAGGAGAGAAGGGAGAGGAGAGAAGAGAGAAGAGAGAAGGTGAGGAGAGAAAGGAGAGAAGAAAAGGAAGAGGAGAGGGAGAGGAGAGAAGGGAGAGGGAAGAAAAGGGAGAGAGAGAGGGGAGAAGGGAGAGGAGAGAAGGGAGAGGAGAGAAGGGAGAGGAGAGAAGGGAGAGGAGAGATGAGAAGCGACACAAACCCTGAGCGGGCCGGATTGCTAATGTGAAGTTTCAAATGACCCGAGAATCGGATAGAGAGGCTTGGCAGGCCGCATGTGGCCCGCGGGCCAGAGTTTGCCAACCAAGTTCTAAACGGATTTAACGGAAATACTCGTAATCGGAGGTAAAACTGACCACAGTCATTAGACAGCTGACCAATGGCAGCGATAGTCTATGGCCAGCCACAGAAAACCTGAATGCAACTAAATTTGTCCCTTAGCACAGCTCGCTTGGCCTGCAGTCTGAGGGAGAGTCACAGACCAAGGAATTTATACCTCTGCTTTTATTCCTTGGTACGAGCGTATGTGAGAGTGCAGCTTGGAATTGCAAGCTGTCCGCTTGATGATTGGCTTCATATTGCCTATGGCCCAGTGACGTCTATGGCAATGATATATTCCTGCACGGTCACGAGTGCGGGAATGACATCTGCACGAGTGCGCGCTAGCGCACGAGTGCACGATGTCCTTCACGCACGAGTGAACGTGAAGGAATTCCATTGTCGGATGATTCATCGTGCAGGAATGCACAAAACCGTGCAGGAATGCATTTCTGCGCCTAATGCTTTTTCAGTGAGATTTTACCATAGACATCCATTCCTGCACGCAAAAGAGTGCAAGAATGCCATTCTTGCATGGAAAATCAGCCGACAATGGCTGCTGCTGCAGCTGCATTAGTAACTGAGCTCAGTACGGCACTGAGCTAAGCCGCAAATTCTACCTCTGGTTGGCCCTACTTAGCCCAGTGTAATAGTGCATCATCGCGTTTCTGGCCTGATGAGCTGGATGGAGTCTGCAATTTTCTCTAGTCTCTCGGCTTCTTCCCTCGAAACGCTGAGTCAACACCGGGGCTCTAAGCCCAACCGGATATAAGAAAAAGGACAGACTTACTGCACCAGGTTCGCATATATACCGGTATGTCATTAGCAGGGCCAATGAATAGGCGCCAGACAAGGTGGGTGAATGAGTCGAACGGACTCGATAACCTTATCAAAATAAGCATCCAACCCCCGTTTTCTATAAAGCTACTCAAAGCTGTAGAAAACGTGATTATTTGTAAAGTACATATTTTACATATTTACAGAATTTTATTTAGTACACGATACTTATAAGTATAGGCTATAATTTGTCCCTTTCGTCATCTATTACGATTTTACCTACTAAAGTAATACATTTAAGTTCTTAATTTATACACACTTCAATTTCAAACTTGAAAATCCCCAAGCATAACATAATCTCAAGCTTTCCAATCGCTAAATTTACTCGTCCCTAAACTTAATCCCCTGAACTGCCAAAAATATCCTAATTTTTAATCCCTTGATTCTCCTTAAATTCGTAATTTAAAATTCGACTCTTTAATCTTAATTGCTAATCCAAATCCATAATCCAAATTTCTAATCCTAAACTACCTAATCCTAATCATACTCCCTAATCCTAAACTACCTAATCCTAAACTACCTAATCCTAAACTACCCAGTTGCTAAACTTCATAATTACTTAAGCTATTAAAATCAGTGAACTTTTTTATCCCTTAAATTTCCTTCTCTAATCCCTAATCCTAAATCTCTTAATCCCTTTGTTTAAACTTTATTGATCCCTAAACTACAAAATAGCAGCCCCTCAAGCCATAAATCAGCTTAATAAACAAATATGCAACCAGATCAACAGTATAAATTTTAGGAGAAGCTCAACTCACTCATCCCCCGAGTCGCCCTGATAGGGCGCCAGCACCAGCAGGCCTGGCCTGAGGCAGTCAGCAGGCACCGGCTTGAACATGCTAGTAAAACTCTCAATTTCGTCCTGCATTTTCCACAGGTTGTCCCAATCGGCGTCGCGACAAGCGTGAAATTTATCCGGCCGAATTGGCGAGCCCACAATCATTACCAAGTCGCCTTCAGTCAGCTGGGCAACTGGCAAACTAGCCGAACTAGCATCGTAGGAGAAGTACCGACTGATCCACCGACTATCGGGCGGCGGTCCTTTAACATCCAGCTGGCCTTGGCAGAGGCGCAACAGATTGCGCTCGTGCTCGGGATTAAAACTAGCGCCGCCGGATTCAATCATCCTTTGCATCAGAGAGAAGCCGGTTTCTAGGCCGCTAGCCGGCAGCGGTTCGTAGTGTTCAACATCGGCTAGGAGTAGCCATTCGCCAATTGCGAAGGCAACTCGGGCAGTCAGCTCGACGCCATCCGTCAGGGTCTTCAAATACTCCAAGCTGTACAGATCCCAGTCGAATTCGCGATTTTTGCTGCCGGCGCTGCAGCCCGGAGCTAAATTCAGGATTACGGCATTGATGCTCATTGGCGGCACGGCGTGAAGGCTTAATGACTCCGGCAAAGCTAGCAGGTCGCCGGCTGGGTAGCGCAGCACAGTCCGGCCAGAGTCTACTAGGTCTAGAGTCACCCGACGGGTGTCGGTTGAGCTAGTGGGCTCTTGAACCTGCGATAAGGAAGGTAGAGTTTAATCGGTTTGAATGGTAACGCATTTGGCCATGAACTAAACTGTGTGGCTTTGTAACAGAATGGGTACCGGCTTTGGCCATAGACTAATCTGTGCGTCTGTGCTGACAGAATGGGTACCAGCTTTGGCCATAGACTAAACTGTGCGTCTGTGCTGACAGAATGGGTACCAGCTTTGGCCATAGACTAAACTGTGCGTCTGTGCTGACAGAATGGGTACCGGCTTTAGCCATAGACTAAACTGTGCGTCTGTGCTGACAGAATGGATCCCGGCTTTGGCCATAGACTAAACTGTGCGTCTGTGCTGACAGAATGGGTACCGGCTTTGGCCATAGACTAATCTGTGCGTCTGTGCTGACAGAATGGGTACCAGCTTTGGCCATAGACTAAACTGTGCGTCTGTGCTGACAGAATGGGTACCAGCTTTGGCCATAGACTAAACTGTGCGTCTGTGCTGACAGAATGGGTACCGGCTTTAGCCATAGACTAAACTGTGCGTCTGTGCTGACAGAATGGGTACCAGCTTTGGCCATAGACTAAACTGTGCGTCTGTGCTGACAGAATGGATCCCGGCTTTGGCCATAGACTAAACTGTGCATCTGTGCTGACAGAATGGGTACCGGCTTTGGCCATAGACTAAACTGTGCGTCTGTGCTGACAGAATGGGTACCGGCTTTAGCCATAGACTAAACTGTGCGTCTGTGCTGACAGAATGGATGCCGGCTTTGGCCATAGACTAAACTGTGCGTCTGTGCTGACAGAATGGGTACCGGCTTTGGCCATAGACTAAACAATGTGCGTCTCTGCTCACAGCTAATGAGCGTCAAATTTGACCTTAGACTAATCTTCGCGTTTGCACTGACAGAATGGGCGTAAACTTTTTAGCCAGTGATTAAATACTTTGAATTTTTCAAAGAATTAATTTGCTTTATAGATCGATGAACTAGTTGTAACGCGATACTATCCCTTCCTGGGCTAGTGCTAATTTAATTTAAAACTGATAAAACTGACACAAAGGAAAAATTGGAACTATTTTGTTTCAAAAAGAAATTTAAACAACGCAATCAGTCAGAATTGCTACTAAAAACCGAATAATGAGTCTAAAAAGTCTGCTCGAACCGGCGTTTTAAGTGGAAAAGCAAAGTCGATAAGTTTTGATAAAAAGAGTATCCAAACTACTTTCTCTCTTTCTCTCCCTAAGCGGCAAGCATACACACATTCGACTCGAAAACTAATCGGATTCGAAAGAGCTGGATTAGGCCGGGCGTACTAAAGTTAATTTGCTACACGAAGTTCAACAATGAACTAACTGCTACTGGATTAGTTTTGCGCAAGTTAAGCACAGTTGGCTGTGGTTAGTAGTTAGTTTAAGGGAGTAATAAAATAAGCCGCGCTCCAGTAGAAAAAACTATGTAAAAAGGAGTTGAGAGACCCCTTCAGTCTGAAATATCAACACTAATATAATCAATTCATTACACCTGCCAGATGTGCAACCGACAGCTCAGCCGCAGCTATTGCGCGGCGCATCTGAAGGCTGCGTACGGCTGTTCAGTCCAAGGACTGGGGGGTCGCCACACACTCTCAATTACCCCAGCTAATGCTAATTACCCCAGCTAATGCTGGCACCCATTTTACAGCTGAGTTCAGTGTCGTGCTAAAGGACAAAAATTTGTTTCGACTGGGTCGAGAATTGAACCCCCAGCACTGTAAAAGCTGTAAAAGCCTGTAGACAGTCCTCAGATGCTGTAGGCTGCATCACGCTTGGCCGCTCTGTATTTCAAAGCCTGTGCGGTACATTTCAAAAAGCATTAAAAAAAGTACAAGCAAGCCTCACCTCACGAATCTTGACCCGATGATAGCCGCTGCCTTCTAAATGAGCGGCGCAAACTTCTCCGACCTTCGGCTCGCCAGATTTGCCAATCCTAGTGTTCCTCTCGTTGGCAAAGTGCATGGCCAGGCTCATCTGGTTAAGCAGGTAGGACTCGCCCAATAAATGTATAGTCACCCAATTGCCGCTGAATACTTGGAGTACTTTGAACCGGATAGTTGACCCGCTAACTGGGAGCCGGCGAGGCGGAGCGTCGCGCTTTTGCACGATGCGGTGGCGCAAATCGCTGCATTTGAGGCGACCGCAACGGCCAAAGCTCAACAGTGTGCGGCACAGCGAACGATCGAGTTCGTCAACGGCGGCAGCACCGCTGGCATCGTCGGGCAGTTCAAGCAGCTGGCGTAGATCTTCGCCGCCGGGCACCGACTTAGACGAATAGGCTACACAGGAGCTTAAGAAATCATAGAAATGCTTTAGCCGCTTGGCGACAGGCTTAGATACAAACTCCAGCTCGTCTGACCAGGTGTAGAAACACCGGGGCGGTCTCTGCCGACCGGAATTGTCGTCCGGATCAAATCGACGCATAGCAGCGCCTAATAGACAGAATCGGCTAGTGAAGCATGGGCCGACAGGTAGGTCCAGCATCACTAGAGCGTCTGCATCGTCTAGCCGGTGCTGCATGATGAGGCAGTCGGGTATGATTAGCACCTGGAAAGCGGCAGAAGGGAGGTATGAAGGTACGAAACTCGGGACCAACGCTTTTTGAATAGCCCCTATGTACACTCCCTGTGCAAGTAGTGAATGGCCCCTATGTACACTCCCTGTGCAAGTAGTGAATGGCCCTATGTACACTCCCTGTGCAAGTAGTGAATGGCCCCTATGTACACTCCCTGTGCAAGTAGTGAATGGCCCCTATGTACACCGTAGCCTGGTGAATGGCCTGTATGAGTTATGTCCACCTTGTGTAGCTTAATGGCCCTTATGGCAGTGGCGTAGCCAGGAATTTCAATTTGGGGGGGGGGCGGGTTGGCCTGGCTGGTCATGCCTCATGCCATTGCCATTGCAAAGACAAAATCCTTGCAATGTCAAAATCCTTGCAATGTCAAAATTCTTGCAATGTCAGACAGAATTTGAAATTATGAGTTGATTTTTAATTTCTATAGCTACTATAGTTCTTTCTATAGCAAAGAGTTCATTTTTCTTTGATGTCTCAACCTGTCCTGTCCTGTCCTGCAGACTGACCTGCAGCAGTCCAACCTGAAGTCCGGGTAATAAAATTTTGCTTGTTTTTTGGTACCCACCGCGAAAAAAGTGGCTACGCCACTGCCTTATGGATGGCCCTAGTAAGTTAACTTGGAATGAGCTCTAGGAAAGGAGGGGGGTAAGCAGTCATGCCCATTCCGCTGACAAATACCTACGAAGGCATGAACTCACGAGAATTGCACCTTACAGTCATACAGTATACCTTTGCTTACCTTGACACAGTTAGTGCGCATTTGTTTCCAAGCATTAATCAGCAATTTAGTACCGTCGGCATCGAGTTCGGAATGTATTAGCTGAGGATAGACTTTAGTGGCCAGGTCTCTATGCAGCTGATGGTACAGGGCCCTAGCGGCGGTTTCCTCCTCTACACAGATGGCAACGCGCAGGCCCGCCTCCAGGTTGCTCAACGTGTCGATGAGGGAGTTAGGCGGCTGAACCAGATGCATGACACCGCAGCGGATGGCAGCCTGGGTGCGACTTTCGAATATCTCAACTGCCGAGCGCATTGGCGACAAATCGCATCGAAGAAAGTCGTCCAACTCTGGGGTCCATCTGCCGAAAATTATGGATGGGGTATCGGGTGATTAATGCGGGATTAATAAGGAAACTGAGAGAAGTAGCGTATTTACAGCGTCAGGACCCAAGATTAAAGTCAAAGTGAGTGTCAGTGTATCAGGTTTTTGCCCAGCAACTCAGAATCTGGGAGGCTGGCCCAGCAGCTGAGGATCTGGGAGGCTGGCCCAGCAACTGACACTCTGGGAGGCTGGCGAAGCAACTGAGGATCTTGGAGAATGGCACAGCAAATGAGGATCTGGGAGGCTGGCCTAGCAAATGAGGATCTGGGAAGGTGGTGGTGGAACAGTAAATGAGGATCTGGGAAGGTGGTGGTGGAACAGTAAATGAGGATCTGGGAAGGTGGTGGTGGAACAGTAAATGAGGATCTGGGAAGGTGGTGGTGGAACAGTAAATGAGGATCTGGAAAGGTGGCGGCGGCACAGCAAATGAGGATCTGGGAGGCTGGCCTAGCAAATGAGGATCTAGGAAGGTGGTGGTGGCAAAGCAACTGAGGATCTGGAAAGGTGGTGGTGGAACAGTAAATGATGATCTGGGAAGGTGGTGGTGGAACAGTAAATGAGGATCTGGAAAGGTGGCGGCGGAACAGTAAATGAGGATCTGGGAAGGTGGTGGTGGAACAGTAAATGAGGATCTGGGAAGGTGGTGGTGGAACAGTAAATGAGGATCTGGGAAGGTGGTGGTGGAACAGTAAATGAGGATCTGGGAAGGTGGTGGTGGAACAGTAAATGAGGATCTGGAAAGGTGGCGGCGGCACAGCAAATGAGGATATGGGAAGGTGGCACAGCAACTAAGGATCTGGGCTGGAGCTGATGTATAACTAGAAAATCTGAGGTGTCTCGGGCAGCTCAGCCTGAGTGAGAATTTGAGATTGCACAGGCCCACTAACCTATGAAAAGAGCTGTACTGACATCTAATAAGCTACATAGCTAAGATAATGGGTGGATAAGAGGCTTATTAGTTTAGATAATTAATTATTACTTTAAAAAGGTCGCGTATTATCCTTTTTTAAACCGTTAAAGTAATTTAAAGTAAAAAACGGTGGCTAAATATAAGAGGAACTATTTTAGTTAGACGATGAAGACCCGTTTTGCAAAATTTCTGTTAAATTCAAATCGCCCAGGCGAATAAATTATCGCTGTAACCTTTGCAGGGCTAGTAGATAGTAATATTCAACTGCAGCAAGCAGTTTGGCAAACTGGTGCTATAAATTTTGGCACTATACTACACGAACTAGGTATCGAAAAAGTCTAATTAATTATCTGGCCAAATGCCTACAGAAAAGTAGATTGTAGCATAGAAAAAGACGAAGTGGCATCCAACAAGTATGCAAATTCTCAAGTTTTACTACTCATTAAACAGTAGAGGGTGATATCTCTTTGATAGTATTTGTTCAATATAATTGAAACTCATTCTTTTTCTATTTTTCAACCCCCAATTCAAAGCAGACAGAGCCTTGCCAAGCCCAGAAATCTCAGTTTTGAAAGATGCAATTTTCCAGAGATCTTAGGATTCCTAGATAAAATAGCAATTCGCACCTAGTGGCGGTGGCGATGACCTGACGCGGCAGCAAATCCTTGCCGTCGCCTCGCCTGTCAAACAGAGCCGCCCGGTGAGCCAGCAGCAATTCTTTTAGACCATCCTTACTGTCTCTGAGCATTACGTCTAAATCATCGAGCAACAGGTAGCAGATGTTGCGCATCGGCGAGGCCAACTCGGAACTGAGCAACCGCACCAGAGGCTTGATAGCGGCCACTAGTAACTGACAGCCAGTAGCAGCAATAGCGATTTCGGCATCAGCTATGCAGCCATCGTCTAGTAGCGGTGCGACTTTTAAATGAGTTGAGCTTACTAATTTCTTTGCGAAATTGTACGTATCCTTGGCGGTGATCCAATTTTTGCACACCCATATACAGGTCGGATGAGTCCGGCTGGGCAGATTACGCAGCGGCTGCTCCACTAGCGTCAGCGCCGTCATTAGACAGGCCGCTGATTTGCCCTTTCCTTCGCCGGAAATTAACAAAGCGTTGGTTCCGCGTTTCACCGCAGAGGCTAGGTAGGTTTGGCCTGGTTTCAGATTGCGAAAACCATGCAAGCTAAGCGCACTGGCGTACTCTGTGCTAAGGTTGGTGTCAGAAAATGTTATTGCTGGCTCCAGCGGAGGATTCAGATTAGACAGAATTAGCACTGAGTAGTCCAACATTCTGACGTCCATAGCTGAAGTGTAGTCGCGTCCGAAGAATGTTTCGTATGTATCCAGGCTTGAACTAGTAAGTAGCCGAACAGACGGGCTTTGTTGATTAACTGGGACAGATGGCTTAGCCTTTACAGTGGCAGACGAGTCGCTGACAGCATTAATAGGTTTGGCAGCTGCTTTAGTAGCAGAAGCAGAATCAGGAGCACAAGTTGAAGCAGGAGCTGTGGAAGACGCTGACGCTGTTTCTGCCGCTGCCGCCGCGCGTAACTGACGCAACAAATCGCTAGCGTCACGAAATCCGCCCTTACCACCCGCTGCTGCCGCTGCCGCCACGACTGGTGATTTTGCTCCTGCCCCGTTGCCTTTGCTACGGTTTGAAGTTGCAGCCGTCTTGCCACCTGGTTTGCTGCTGCTTCCGCCATCACTGCCACCGCTGCTACCATTTTTTTGACGAGCAAAACTGCCCAGATCGCCACTGGCATTGTTTTTGTCCCTTTTGGGTCGACTTACATCGCCAGGATCGCCGCCGCCACTTATGGCGCTGCCACTATGAACGCTGGAGGAAGGCGATCGGGAGCTAGCACCCGCAGCTCGCGATACTTTCTCCGGCACGAGGACGCGTTGACCACTTGAAAGGACAATTTCTTTTCTTTCGGCGGCGGCTACCTTCAGCGGACTTGGCTGTGTTTGAGATGCATCACCGCTAATGGGACTATTTTTGCCACCGGGGCTGTTTGGGTTGGAGCTGCCATCGAGCTGGGCAGAGGTGGCTGTAGCAGTAGCAGCAGCAGCGGGATCATCAAAAGCAATCGAACTACGACAAGTAGTAGAAGAAACGGCGCAATTTTTCTCAATAAGAAGCTGAGCCAAAGATTTTGGTTGGCTGCCAGGCAACCAGGCGTCAACTTGCCATCGGCCATCGGTGCCGTGCAACTGCGGATTGGCAACTAAAATTCGTTGATCAGACTGTTTAATGGCTTCGCGACACACGTCGACGCTATAGGGCGTCCAACAGTCTGGCTGGTCGGGTACGGGCACATTCTCTAAGCGCAGAGTGGCCAAGTCTGTCAATTTAAGGGCCAGTGGTGTGACACCTCTGAGCGATAGGCGAAGCTGACAGGCTGGCAGACGGTCCAAAGCAAACCTATGCGGCAGATTGTACATGCTGCGCATTCGAACTGAGGGCACAATCTCGCCAGTGTCCAGCAGAGTTAGCTGCACCAATCCGGAGTCCAGCGTGTTGGTCACTTCGGCTCTGTAATACTGGCTATTTCTACAGAACACAACTAACTGACCAGCAGGCGGAAAAGTCTGGGTAAATGGCGACAATTCGCCGACATATAGCGCGGTCTGCAGCTGCTGGCTGACGTCGGCAATTTTGTCAGGCAGGTAGCAGCAGAAATCGCTGGGGCTTGTGAACTAAATAAAGACAAAATGGAAAATGGGTGACACAGTTAGTTATAAATGAGTTACTTTCAAATGCTCAAAAATGTACTACAAAAACACATAGACTTACTCTTGAAACTATCATTAGCAAAATAGGCGCTTCAGCGCTCTGATTTGCCATGGTAATTTTTAAAAAACTTAAATGCAGCAATTAAGCAGCAGAAAATGAAAGCGTAGCGGTTTTTAAAGACATACTTTTGAGATAGCGCACAATCAGAGGACATGTCACATGATGCAACGCTCATCTAAAAAATTTATACGGTAAAGATGCCAAAAAACTTGAAAGATTTCCCCGATACGAACTTTATAAAAACCTCTTCCCGCTCAAGACTGGAAGATAAAACCTGTTCGTGCCAGGTTGGTCAGCAGGGCTGGCCATAGACTATCACTGCCACAAGATTTGTTTGCTGTGGTTTTAAGTCTGGAGAACAAAAAGTCTGGCCATACATTTAGAACTGACAGCCTAGGACAAGCATACTCAGCGGCCATGAATTTACAATTTTGCCTATCCAAGGCTGAGATAGCATGACTCTCAAAGCTATGTATCAAAAATGCCAGCTGAAAAATAGTGGCTGAGATAGCACGACGAAAGCTAAATGAACTGTACTCTCTGCTATGCAAAGCCTTTCTGGCCGAGAAGAGGGAGTTTTGTCTATCTGAAGACTGGGCCATTCATTGAATACGTTATATCTTATATGCTTAATCCTATTACTCGTATACGATACAAGCATAGGGCAAGATCTTGCTTACTAATTTTAAAATCTTGGTCTCGCTTACAAGCAGAATAAACTCTTCAAAACTGACATGAGTTTCATAGAAAGAGGAGCACGAATTCATTATTTATATGACAGGAGAGGTTGTAGCCTAGTGGTTAGAGCGTCGGACTCACGACTGAAAGGTCGGGGGTTCGATTCTCCACCCACTAGGAACAATTTGTGTCCTTGAGCAAGACACCTAACTCGATCTGTATTGCTTCAGTTCATGCCCTAGCTGTAAAATGGGCGCCAGCATTAGCTGGAGTAGCTAAGGGGCTGTGTATGGCGACCCCAGGCCTTAGACTAAACAGTCGTACGCAGCCTTCAGATGCCGCGCAATAGCTGCGGCTGAGCCGTTGGTTCTTATTACTGTTATTATTACGGTAGGAACTTTCAAAGAACTGTAACACCCTGGCTATATATACGATGTTGAATTTTGTGCCCAAGTGAAAGTAACAATGAAATTAACGTAGTTTAGCTGCTTGCTTAACACAGATTTTCTGAAACGTTGCGGGGGAGCTGGATTGACTAAAATTTCCCTAGCTTAGCTAGTTAAGCTTATTGATTTATTATCTTTTTGTTTAAACAGCTTCCATTATGTAGAAAAAGGCGCTGTTTACTATGCAGCAGCTAGGCAATTTAAACAGACCACGCTAATAATGCACTAAAGTATCAAACTAGGAATTTTCGAGGAAAGGTAAAACAAAAGAATAACAAGTGAGCATGTTTTATAGTACTTTTATATTTGTCTTGTCTTTCACTCTGCAATATTAATAGCAATAACCAAAATGCACGCAAGTTAAGATAAGCAAAACTATTTGAACCCCAAAACTTTTAATTTAGAGTTTAAGTTAACAATATTACGAAAGTTGAAAATGCAATGGAAACTGAATAAACTATAGACAGGCAGCGTTACATTTCACCGCACTGAGAAATCAGCACAGGAACTTTCGGCTTATTATTAGCTCCAATTGGCACATTCTCAATCTTTCTCAACACCAGCTGCCCATCAACTAGCTGGCCAAATACCACGTGCTTCTTGTCAAGAAAGTCGCAAGAGTCGCAGGTGATGAAGAACTGGCAGCCGTTGCTATGCGGACCAGAATTGGCCATAGACAGCATGCCGGCGCACGAGTGCGTGCAGCTGAAGTTCTCGTCACCGAACGGGCCGCCATAGATACTGCAAACGCCCGTACCGTCGCCATTAATAAAATCGCCGCCCTGAGCCATGAAGCCTTTAATAACGCGATGAAAAGCCGAGCCTTTGTAGCCTAACGGCACGCCGTCTTTGCAAAACTCGCCGGTACAAAATTGGCGAAAATTGTCGGCAGTTTTTGGTACAACATCGGCAAATAGTTCGAACTGCATCCGGCCGATCTCTTGGCCGCCGACTGTGATGTCGAAGAATACGACAGGATTGCGGGGATTGTTCATGCGCTCGGCCACAGCCGGTAGCGGGAATTCACCGCTAGGCCCGGACATTTGCTGGCCACTCTGCGGGACACCGGTTTAATTAATACTTTTATAATATTATACAAGATGGAGGCAAGCTAAATTCATCACTTGCTGTCACACGGCGCCTCCTTTGATTGGTGACAAGCCTATTCAGTCGCGTACTATCCAGAGCCAACTCTGCTTAACTAGCACAGCAACCGCAGTTTCCAATTTAACCAATTGTCATTGTCATTATAATGTTAATAAACTAGCCTTTTCCTGAACTCTTTTCAAAGCATTGTGACCACCCTAGCTAGACGAAAAATGAAAGAAAATATTGAACATAAACTCATTGTTTTGTATTAGAAGTACGATAATTTGACATTTTATTATTGTTTACTAAGACGAAAAAATACCAAATAATAATTATAGTTATGGGCTTACATTATCAAGCTTTATTTGTGCATGTACTAAGGGCATATTATTGTTGCTTATAAATCATTGCAGTAGAAATTTTATAGAGAGAAAATGCGCCATAAGCTGGACAAATTAACTACTTGATCAGCTGACAAAAAATGCGATTGACAGAAAAGGGGTGCTTAGAAAAATAGACAGCTCGTCATTACAGTCAGTGCATATGGTGCATCATTTATGGTGCAGATGCACTGGATGAAGCGTGCCCTAGCATTATTACATTTCGCTGTACCGTAGAGATTCGTCATCAACAATAATTATCGTGCAGTATAAACCGGAGGTTAAAAACTACTAATAGTAATAAAAATAGTAAATAATTTTAAAGCCGTTCTGAATTACAAGTAAAACTACTTGTCAGCTTCGTCCTCCATCTTGGGAGCCAGATAGTAACGGATATAGCCCAGATCGGCAATATTGTACTCAATCAGAGCTGGCACATTGTCAGTCAGGCTGATGGCCACCTGGGGGCTTAGCGGTGCCGCCTTGCTGAAGATGTTGAAGTAGCGCAGCGAGTAGGTCATGCTGACGGCCTCAGTCAGCTCGACGCTCACCTGCAAATCCAAGCAATTAACAACTCAAATGAGCATTCAGACTTTTATCTAATGAGCAAATCCTAGTCAATCATATAAATGTACGACTGAGATTGGCATTCAATCAGACTGCTATTCAAGAATGCAGCTCACCTCCTCCTCCGGCTTGTCCGCGTTGCCAGTCTGGGCCAGCTTGATGTTGCCGCTGCCCAGGTCGCCGCTAGCCGAGAACACCACGCCGTCCTTGGTCACCGTGACGGTCACAGAGTCGCCAATCTGGGTGAGGTCGCGGCACACGCGCAGCAGCTCAGCCGAAGGCATCCTGATCACAGCCTTGTAGTCGGTCTCCGGAATGCCCAGATGCTCAGCATCCAAGTCCATCAGCTTCATCTCGTACTCAGACACTTTCTCTTGGTTCGGCATCGACTCGAAACGGAACGTCAGCGAGTCGCCAGTGTCGCTGGCCTTCAGTGTGATGGCATCCGAGTTGCTGGCGCACTTCAGAATCTTGCTGCAGCTCTGCACGTTCATGCCTAGCGATACGTTTCTGTCGCACCTGTAAGTCTCAAATCCCTCAGACTTGAGCAGCATTGAGACCAGGCTAACATGACTGCTGTCCATCGCCTGCAGACTGATGCCATTCTCGCTGCAGTCCCAGGTGGCTTCGTTAACCAGCTCGCGTAGAGCCTCAATCACTTTCTTCAGGTACTCGCCCTGGACAAGCTTGGCCTCAAACATTCTCACGGCGACTGTGGCTGAAATAAGCACAATATGAAACTGATAAAATATGAGACAAAATGTAAAAAGCGCCATGTCTTGATTTAATTGAGTCGAAAAAATGAATCAAAGAAATTCCAACAGGATTCACAACACAGCGCCTTAAGAAGTATTAATTTTCAACCGTATGAAACGTCAGTTGGTTTATTTAGTGTAGTATTTAAAAACACTGCTAAATTCTTTGTCCTTTATTAAATTTAGCACGCGATGTTTTAAAATTAGTTCACCGAGATCGAGTAAACTGTGATACAAAAATAAGCCGCATCTAAAAATAACTGCCGCAATTGAACACCGAGTCAATTAGAAATGCCGTATTTATACGTATTAGTAAAAAGTATAGCAGGTAATTTAAAATTTGAGATGCTAGCACAAAAAAACCAGTTGATTGCTACTAAGAAGCAGTCCGTTAATACATGTTTAGTTTAGATTTAAGTTAAATGACAATAGTCCTACAGCCCTGCTTTAATAAAACAGGGGTCGGCAACACTCCGACAGCGGGCTTCCTTCTCTTCTCTCCCTCCTCTTATCTAATCTTCTTCCTCTTCTCTTCTCTCCTCCCCCTCCTCTCCCTCCTCTCATCTCATCTTCCTCCTCTTCTCTTCTCTCCTCCCCTCCTCTTCTCTCCCTCCTCTCATCTCATCTTCCTCCTCTTCTCTCTTCTTCTCTCCTCACTCTTTTTTTGTCCTTTATCTCTTCTCTCTTCTCCTCTCCTCTATCCTCTCCCTTCTCTTGTCTCTTATCTCATCTCTCATCTCTTTTTTATTCCGTCTCCTATCTCCCCCCTATCGCCCTTGAGGTAAAAAGTTTTCCAACCCCTGTTATACAGAACAGTTACTTGTCAGCTTCATCCTCCATCTTGGGAGCCAGGTAGTAACGGATATAGCCCAGATCAGCAATATTGTACTCAATCAGAGCTGGCACATTGTCAGTCAGGCTGATGGCCACCTGGGGGCTTAACGGTGCCGCCTTGCTGAAGATGTTGAAGTAGCGCAGCGAGTAGGTCATGCTGACGGCCTCGGTCAGCTCGACGCTCACCTGCAAATCCAAGCAGTTCATTTATAAGGTTTTAATTAACTATCACAAACTAATATTAAGGGACTAATATCAACAGACTTCGATGCAGTGCTGACAAACAGGTAAAACAGGTGACCGTATTGCAAGACAACAGGAACTAAAAGCATAATTCTGAACTGCAAAATTTTTCTATCAAAGACATCATATTATGCTTTATTTCTCAGATTGGCTTACAGCACTGTAATTGCCTCGCAATATTATTATCAATTTGTTCTAAATAGGCGAGTGAGTTATATTATAAATGTACATCTTGTGTCGCATGAGTCATGTACGCCGTACGCGTAAAACCTCAAATATATATATCGCTAACCTGGCCAGTTAGGGCCCCATGCTTGATTTTCTCGCTCAGCTTAACACGCGGCCTTGAGACTTTACAGTGGCGTCGCAAGCAAGCCCACTTTGTCCAGTCACTCATGGCTCAATTCATCTCACTGCCACCCCCTGAGCAATTCAGCACTAGTGCAGATCAACAGAATGCCGGTAAACGCTGGAACAAATGGTCCGATCATTTTTGTGACTTTATCGAAGCGTCAGGCATCAAAGACGAAACTCAGAAGTGCAAGCTCCTGGCCTACACGGCCGGCAGAGAAATCGCGGAAATCATTAAAGACCTGCCAGATGACAAGAAAGACAGCCTCGAAACTCTGCTCGCAGCAATAAAAGAGCACTTCAAGGAGCGCAACAACATCGTATTTGCCCGCTATCAGTTTCGTCTATGCGTTCAGCAAACCGGAGAGCCAGTGGACTCCTGGTACTCCCGACTCAACTCAGCGGCCGAGACATGCGAGTTCTCAGCACTCAAGGACTCCCTAATCAGAGATCAGATAGTGGCGACATGCTGCTCCGATAAACTTCGGCGAAGATTGCTGCAGGAGTCCAACATCTCTCTCGGCGATGCGTTGAGACAAGCGCGCGCGTTTGAAGCAGCAGAAGAGCAGGCCACGGCCATTGAGAACTCCAGTAGCATCGCAGCAGTGCACAGAGCGGCACCGAAGCAGTTCAGAGACAGCGGAACGCGCCCGAACAGTCAGCGGGTCCCTGGCGGCCAAGCAAACAGCGGCCCAACCAGCTGCTATCGATGCGGCGAACGCGGGCACAGCTCATGCAACGCGGCAAAAGGCAAAACCTGCCTGGCATGCGGCAAGCCAAACCATCTCGCCAAAGCATGCAGACAACGCAGGCCTCAAACAAGCTCCAGCATCAACGCCGTAGCGGACAAAGAAGCTGAGGAGGTCTTCATCGATCACGATTCGCTAAATGAGGAGGCCTTCACTATCCAGTCGCAAAAAACGGCACCTAGACGCAACTCCGCCAACACTAATCTGAGGATCGAGGGCAAGGACTTCATCGTACTCGTGGATAGTGGAGCCAGTTGCAACGTCATGAGCGAGGAGAACTTCCGGCGGCTAAGAAATGTTCGACTGCGCAGCGCCATCCATCCAATTTTCAGCTACGGGTCCACAACGCCTCTCCAAGTCCTGGGTGTCGCTGACCTCAACGTGAGCACCGCAGCTAGCAGACAACTAGCTTCATTCTACATCACCAAAGGCTGTGGAACCACACTACTCGGTCGAGAAACCGCTTTCAACATGGGAATTCTGCACATCCAACATCCAACAGTTGAAGTCAACTCGGTGCAGCCCACGGAAAATCTAGCCGCATCAGGTATTCAAGAGCTGTTCTCCAAGTACAGAGATGTCGACCAATATCTTCCAACCGAACTCCGCATCAGCAGCATCCTTGGTGAGTTTCAGTCAATCTTCGAAGGCCTTGGCTGCGTTAAGGGCGTCGAGGTCGACGTTCGTCTTCGACCAGAAGCTGTCC
Organism: Macrostomum lignano; assembly: GCA_002269645.1. Taxonomy (NCBI): domain Eukaryota; kingdom Metazoa; phylum Platyhelminthes; family Macrostomidae; genus Macrostomum; species Macrostomum lignano. The sequence continues at coordinate 80,189 of NIVC01003336.1, forward strand.
CAGTCTGTCACCCACCCTCCAGAGTTCCCGTCCACCAGCGGTCGGCGGTCATCGCGGAACTTCAGGCTCTCCTCGACCAAGGAATCATCGAGCGCGTCAACGGCCCGTCACCGTGGGTCTCCCGCATGGTTGTCGTCCCGAAAGAAGGCGGTGGCATCCGCATCTGCCAAGACCTGCGCGACGTCAACTCATTTGCCGTGCCAGAAAAGCAGCCCATCCCAACCTTTGAAGAGATCACGGACGAAATGGCGGGTTCCACGGTATTCAGCGAGCTCGACATCGTAAAGGCTTTCCACCAAATTCTTGTCAAACCGGAATCCCGTCACGTCTTCACCTTCAGCACCCCACTGGGTCTCATGCGACTGACCAGACTCAGCATGGGATTCACCAACGCATCCGAGATATTGCAAAGGGTTATGACAGGCGTCCTGAGCGGCCTTGACGGTGTCCGATGGGCACACGATGACATCACCGTCTTTGCGAGCACGATGGAAGAGCACAACATCCGACTAAAACAGTGCTTCAAGCGCCTACAAGACCATGGAATCACACTCAACCCGAACAAGTGTCGCCTGGCACAGCCTTTCATCGATTTTCTTGGTATGCGCATCAGCGCACGAGGCGTTCAGCCTGCAGCCGAGAAGATCAAGGCCGTCAAAGACTTTAAGGAGCCAACAAATGTGTCAGAGCTGCGCTCATTCCTCGGTTTGGCCACCTACCTGTCCAGGTTCGTACCGAACTTCTCAGATCTGACGCAGCCAATGCGAGAACTGTTAAAAAAAGGTCATAAATGGTGCTGGTCAGAAAGGCAACAAGAAGCATTCCTGCAAACAAGAGCAGCGATCTGCAAGGAGAGCGTCCTGGCCTTCTTTGACGTGAATCTCCCAACAGAAGTTCATGTGGACGCCTCACCAGTCGGCCTGGGTGCCATTCTCAGCCAGGTGGATGAGAAAGGCGTTCGCAAACCGGTCGCCTTCGCCAGCAGGTCGCTCACGCCAGTTGAGCAGCGATACGCCCAAATTGCACGCGAGGCGCTTGCGGTGAAATTCGGGTGCCTACGTTTCGAGCACTACCTCAGCGGCTGCCCAGATCTCACAGTCATCACGGATCACCGCCCATTAGTCCCGCTTTTTCAACCTGGTTCCAGGCCTCCACCAAGGATTGAACGGATGGCTTTAAGAGTGCAGCACCTCAAATTCAAGCTCATCTATCAGCCGGGGCCACAGAATCCAGCGGATGTCCTCAGTAGACAACCTGAAATGCAGACAAAGGACAACCCCGGGGAACTCCTGGACAGACGCTTCATCAACGCAGTCGCCATCGGCTCTACTCCGAAAGGACTGAACTTTGCAACAATTCAGGAGGCTTCAAAGTCAGACGGCACGATCCAAGCAGCTCTATCAGCTCTACGAACTGGCCAATGGGACAAGCAGAACAGAGAACTGCGAGCCTTGTCCTGCCTGCAGCAGGAGCTTTCAGAACATGACGGCGTGCTACTACGAAGCTCGTTGATCGTGATCCCGAGCAGCTTACGTCGGACGGTGCTCCAGCTGGCACATGCAGGCCACCAATGCTGCCGAAAAACTATGGACAGACTGCAAACCAAAGTCTGGTGGCCAGCGATGAGAAGCGACTGCCAGGCGTTCGTCCAGTCTTGCCTTCCCTGCCAAGCGACATCGCCGAAGAGCCTCGCACCGCCACCACTCTCACCGTCGCAACTTCCGGACGGAGCATGGCTGGTTCTTGGAATGGACTTTTACGGCCCAGTCCAAGGGAAAATGCTCCTGGTGACAACCGATCTGTTTTCAAAATTTCCCGAGGTCGACCTAGTCAGCTTAACATCAGCAGAGGCAGTGCTTCCGCATCTCCGGACTCTGTTTAGCAGATACGGCATCCCGTTGGAAATCGTCAGCGACAATGGACCTCCGTTTAACTCGGCAGAATTCACAAACTTCCTCTCAGAGTTCGGCATCAAGCATCGCCGGATCTGTCCGCTGCACCCCGAGGCGAACGGAGCGACCGAGCGAGTCAACAGGTGCATCAACAAGGTCATCAGAGCGGCCATCGCAGAAGGACGCAACTGGCGCACCGCACTCGACGACTGGCTGCTCGCTCATCGCGTCACTCCGCACTCGGCAACCGGCGTGGCACCAGCCGAACTGCTCATGGGCCGAGCTCTCAACGACGGCCTCCCGTCAATCCAACCATCGCAGCCTGTGCAGCACGACCGCGCCGAACTCGCAAAGCGCCACAAGGCCTACAACAACCAGATGGCAGCAGGTTTCAACCGCTCCAGGAGGGCCAAGGCAGCCAATGTCAAGCCGGGTTCGGCGGTTCTTCGCAAGCGGACGAGACGCACGAAAATTCAAACGCCTTTCGAGCTCGTTCTACGATTCCTACGTCCTGCGGCAAGGCGACCGGACATGCACTCGCCACCTGACGCACATCCGGCCTCTGACAGCGACCGAGGACCCACCACCAGAAGCGGACGCCGGCGCCGCCTCGCCGGAGCGCGGCATTGCTGAGAGGCCGCACCCGAGAGCGGCCAAGGACAAGCCTATCAGCTACAGAGTTTGACGGGTTTTGACGGTAACTGGTGCTAAGGGCTGAGACAAGTGTTTTTTTACCCTTAATGTTTTATTCCTTTTTCCTTATCCTTTTAATCCGCATTTTTGAGCTTTTTCGTTTTTTGGGGAGAAGTGTAATTGCCTCGCAATATTATTATCAATTTGTTCTAAATAGGCGAGTGAGTTATATTATAAATGTACATCTTGTGTCGCATGAGTCATGTACGCCGTACGCGTAAAACCTCAAATATATATATCGCTAACCTGGCCAGTTAGGGCCCCATGCTTGATTTCTCGCTCAGCTTAACACGCGGCCTTGAGACTTTACAAGCACGTCACTTGAGTAGCAATTTCCTTTACAGCTGAAGCATTACTCTTTAACTTGTGGTAAATTAATAGAAATACACAGATTTACACAAAAACAGATGATAGACTAGCTTAAGTACCAGACGTGCAAATGGTCGATAAATATATTGTGCTTATTGAAACTGCCTGTTACTAGCTATTAAGAACACAAAGTATGCAAAAAATTGCCGGTTTGCCACTGTCACATACAATATATAAATCTGCATTATTAGATGTACTTTAATTAACCTTTTTTAGCTACGCTAGCACAGGTGAACTGGAGTTCAGTTGAACTGACCACTCGAACACTGGCGGCTTCCTTAAGGATGACGCTAATAGCCTAATCAGTTGCATACTAACCGCACTCAATTTTGCTTAACTATGCGCTAACCTATTTGACTAGGCTGTGGTCTTAGGTAAATTCTTCTTGGATGGAGTCCCACGAAGAAAAATAAAAGTGCACAGGAGGGCTGTGGGCATCCTGTCGCAATGCCTTTGGTGGCAATTCTGCCCATCCAGCTGACTCCTGAGCGCATACAAGCGGCAATACTGTACGCAGGGTACGCACTCATGCACACGCTCACACAGTGTGTGGTGATGAGAGGTTGTAGCCTAGTAGTCTAGCGCGGCGCTTTTGTGTACCAGCGGCCCAGTCCAAGTGCAGTCGCATTAATTTTGGCGCTAAATTGGAATCTCGGCTTAGCTCTGCTTGTGCAATTAACGGCCTTGAGAGCCAACCCCCAAGGCACAGTGAAGTGATAATACAAAGTTGGGGCCACCACTGTACACTCCCGTGTGAGTGTGTGCCTGTGCGTATGACTGCGTACGTATCCGCGCGCTTGTGTGCCTGCTCAGGGGAGTCGGCGAAATGGGCAGTAATGCCTCTCGCCGGTGGTGTGACAGTGTCGCTTAAAGTGCACCAGGGTGCGCACAGCCCCTGCCTCTAACACAGGGTACACAGCGCATTTTCTGTCAGTGCATTAAGCTCACCTCCTCCTCCGGCTTGTCGGCGTTGCCAGTCTGGGCCAGCTTGATGTTGCCGCTGCCCAGGTCGCCGCTAGCCGAGAACACCACGCCGTCCTTGGTCACCGTGACGGTCACAGAGTCGCCAATCTGGGTGAGGTCGCGGCACACGCGCAGCAGCTCAGCCGAAGGCATCCTGATCACAGCCTTGTAGTCGGTCTCCGGAATGCCCAGATGCTCAGCATCCAAGTCCATCAGCTTCATCTCGTACTCAGACACTTTCTCTTGGTTCGGCATCGACTCGAAACGGAACGTCAGCGAGTCGCCAGTGTCGCTGGCCTTCAGTGTGATGGCATCCGAGTTGCTGGCGCACTTCAGAATCTTGCTGCAGCTCTGCACGTTCATGCCTAGCGATACGTTTCTGTCGCACCTGTAAGTCTCAAATCCCTCAGACTTGAGCAGCATTGAGACCAGGCTAACATGACTGCTGTCCATCGCCTGCAGACTGATGCCATTCTCGCTGCAGTCCCAGGTGGCTTCGTTAACCAGCTCGCGTAGAGCCTCAATCACTTTCTTCAGGTACTCGCCCTGGACAAGCTTGGCCTCAAACATTCTCACGGCGACTGTGGCATGAATAAGCATCGGTAAGGATAATCTTGAAGTGAAATCTACAAGCTTTAGGGCGATAAATAATTTTTTTGTGATGACTGTAATCGATGGGTTATCTCTCTATCCGTGTCCCTGGAAACTTCACAAAAGCAATCAGGCCCGCTTAAGGTTTATATACCTATTCTCATCTCCTTGCCTTTTTTTCTCCCCTTTTCCCTCTATTTTCCTCTTGTACCTGACCTGCAGCAAAAACCAACAAAAAAGGTTTACCGATCCCTGCTGTATCCAGTTGAAAAACACAAGAGACAAAATGCCAACAATTCTAAATACAATTGTTGGAACGCTAACAATACTACTATATATCTTTCTGGCAAAGTAGCGTGAATGAGAAAAACATCTTCTATAGAGTTGAATGAGGAACAGTTTTACGCGGAATACGCATAACAAATACAAATTATAGGCAACCAATAAGGATTTACTCGGAACGCAATGACTGTATTTAGAAGTACATTTCTAATCGCCTACGTACCCTGCGTAATAAATTGAAAAGAAACTTAATATACGAGTATATAGAACTTTTACTAAAAATTAAGATAAACAACTTAGAAAAGAAATTAACCGTAATTGACAAGCCTGAGACTCAAAAACCAATTGGTTGCATATTCCATTTTCGAAGTTGATTAATGCAAACTGTACACAACACGGCTTGAAATATGGTCTAGATTGAGAAACACGAGCAACTGAACTGCGTCAAAATGACTGCACACACGGAGAACTTAAATTGATCCAATAAGTGTGAATTAATTAATATTTGCAAGAGGATTACGGGCACCCTGGTGCAACGCCTTTGGCAAAATTGTTCCACACTCCAGCGCTGAGGCAACTGCCCAGTCCGCTGACGCAGGCACGCAGTCGTACGCACGCTCACACAGGGTGTACAGCCGTCCTGACTGTCTAATCGTCAGGCATGTACACTCTCAGTGCCTTGGGGGCTGGCCCTTATGGATGGGACTCGCACGATCTAAAAATTATTGTAGCCGCACACGGAATCGAACCAAGGGGTCGTGGCGCGCGAGTCAGGCGTGGGAGGGGTGAAGACAAGACCTGTTACATAAATTAATTAGTTCTACGATTATTGATTAGTCAGTTAGAAGCGTGGCTATTACATAATAGTCTACTCAACATCAGCTATAGGTTTATAGTTCTTTAACTCGGGATAGTGGCTGGTCTCAGCCTCCAGATGGCGCCTAGTATCCTCCATCTGTTGGCGCAGCCTCGGCGGCATTCGAGCCCAGACGTCACTAAACATCTCCATAGGATTCGGCTTCAATCGCTTCTCGGCTTGGGCAAATTTCTGCAGCACCCGTTTTCTAATCGCTTGCTTAGTCGCCGTCTCCTGTTCGTCGCTCCACCAGCCGCGTTTGGTGAGAAATTTTCTCATCCTAATTATCGGATTATCTTCCCGATCCCAGAAGCTTAACTCGTCAACGGAACTGTAAGGAAAATAGAGAAATAGCCAGTCGAATCACGAATTCATATTTTCAAATCAGCACACCCATTCCATGGTGCATAAAGTCTATGTGTTTACACCCAGTCCGATCTGAGCAATGCTGAGATACCAAAATTCAAACGACTTCCAGCGAGTAAGAGTTCACTGACAGGAAGTTTGCTGCAGTGCCCAAAGTCTCCTGCGACTGGTCAACCCCCCCCCCCTGTTCGGCACTGCTCCAATTAGGTAGGCAACAGTACAAAACTCTGCAGTATTACCTGGTAACGCGCGACAGCTAAAGCAAAAACTCACCGATAAGCCGAGCTGTCATCCGACGTGCTGTGATGCCCCAATCGATAAGTCATCATCTCAATTAGAGTCGGCCGCATCTCAGTTAAGCACAGCTGTCGGGCCTGTTGAGTCACCTCGTACAGAGCGAACACATCGTTGCCATCGACTCGAACAGTCGGTATGCCAAATGCCGGGCCCCGAATCGCTATACCATCGCCGCGATATTGATCAGACGTAGGCGTAGATATTGCGTAGCCGTTATTTCGGCAGACAAACATTACGGGGCAGTCTAGCGTGGCGGCAAAGTTCAAAGCGGCATGCGCGTCGCCCTCCGACGCTGAGCCGTCGCCAAAGTAGCAAACAACGCACAGGCCGTTCTGCATCCGTTTGAACGCGTAGGCGGCCCCGCTAGCCTGCGGCATTTGGGTAGCCAGCGGAGAAGACACGGTCACAAAGCTGTGATCTTTGCTGCCATAGTGAACTGGCATCTGGCGGCCCCTGTTCATATCGCTATCGTTAGAGTAGCACTGGTCCATGAAGCGTTCTAGCTCCATGCCGCGCTGCATGAGAACGCCGGATTCGCGGTATTGGCAGAACACAAGATCGTTTGGATTAAGAGCGGCCGCATTGGCAACAATGCCTTCCTCGCCAAAGCTGGTCATGTAGAAGCTGATCCGACCCTGTCTCTGTGAATCGTACAGAATCTTATCCATAATATTAAGCTGGAGCATTGTCTCGTACACTTGCAGGCACAGGTCTTTGTTGCCAGCCAGAGTAGGTTCCGGCGCTCCATCAACTAGATCGCCGCGTCGGTTCACTAATCTATAAACGGGAATTCCTTCGAAGTTCTCCGGATGGATAAAGTCCAGCTGGGTGGTAAAGCTCGACCGCGAGCCGGGGAACATTGGCTTCTCATCGTCGGGCGGCATGCCAGATGGCGGAGCCGACAGAAGCCGGCGAGCATTGGACAGGCCTGGCAGCCGGCCAAGAAGGCTCTGCCGCAAACGACAGGCAAAGGCGGAAGCCATTAATTGTAATTATTTTATTATCTAGGCTTTCGCGATATGCAATACTTGCAACTCTATCTAACATTACTTTCCTTTTTTTTTGGACTAGCAATAACAAAATGCTGTGTCTGCTATTCATCTTTCACATAATAGAAGCTGCTAAGTCAAATTTGAAAAAAATTATTAATAGAAGTCAAAAAGTGATAAACATTAAGCTTCATTGACAGTTAGGAAATGAGATAATTGTGATAAACAAATTATCACATATAGCTCATATTAAAACAAAAAAAGAAATGCTTCCATTGCTGATTTCAACTTTTGTAAACAGCTTGTACAAACTTGTAATGGTTGTCTGCATTTATAAAAGCTTTGAAATGAGCTTTTTATACCACACAATGACTAATTGCAAATAGAATACTTGAGTGTCAAAGAAACAATAAAAGCAAATAAAATTATCAAAAGCAAATAAAATCAAAGAAGCAAATAAAATTTTTATTTGATTAGGCAGTCAGCTGCCAAATTAGCTGCTTTAAATACTGCTTTGACATGTGAATAAGGTTACTTACCAAAATACATTTAACAACTGCTGTACTTTGTTCTAGACTTCCCCAATAAAAGTTGTCACAGAAAACATTTACTAAATGCCCTAATTTTAGTCAAATAAGACAAGACAGGAGTATTTAAAAGGCTAGTTGCAGTTCAATCGGCAGGTCATCCTACCATTCAAAAAAGACTATGATAGATGGAAAAAAATCAAGCAGATATGGAAACCTAAAAGAATGTGTGAAATTCTATAACAACAGAAAAGGCTAAGGCATGGGTATTGGTTGTAAAAATATTGATTTATTACTATTCTTAATTAGAATCAGTGGGCCAGAGCTACTGACTTAATCATTTACAGTGCCTTTTCGTATAATCTATTTATGTTAAGCAATCAAATGAAACTATAACTATTAGGACAAAGTGATAGCAATATTTATTATTTTTCTAGTTATAGAACAGTTAAAAATTTAGTTATTTTGTTTTTTAGATATTAGGAAACCTAGTAAAGCAAAATATAAAAAAACTCTTGCTTGGCTAATGGGACTTGCTAGCCATACTATATCATGGCCCATCTTAAATAGAGCCAGGAATAAAAATGTGTGAATAAGGGTGCAAAATGAACAATGGCAAGAGCAACAAGGTGACAAGGAAGGTTGTATAGATAGAAGTTAATCTGCATTTATAGGATGCATACCCAAGAAGGTATGATGCTTTTACAGGTCTTATAATCACAAGTGATCTATATTACAGTGAATAGCAGGCAAGATGCTTCTGTTGCAACAACTGCCAACAACTAGTTTGGCATTGCAAAGGTTGTCAAGCAGACTAATAGGCAGATTTTGGTGATTATCATTTGCCACTTTAGCAGGTTGATCTTCCTTTTTAGCCTTAGTTAGTGGGGTAAGTTAATTGTTGCTGGCTAGATGCAATTCATTTCTATTAAGCACCCACAAGGTGTTGCTGCCCTTATTCATTAAAAACAACTATAGATGTAGATATATCAGTAGTTGGCTAGTAAAAAATCTGTTGGCCTTGCAAAAAAGTAGAAATGCAAAGATGCTCAAGAATACAAAGAGATTTGCAAGAAATTGAGATTACATTGTATAAGATGAAACAAGTAGGCCTAATAAATTATTAGTTCTGTGAGTAGCAATATACAGATTTGAGGGAAAGGATCCAATTTGGTATTTGCAATATTGCTCATCTGCTGACTACCATGTATGCAATTAAAAAATTCGGCAATCTTCTAGTTTGTTTTGCAATATTATTTGCCTGTTTATTTTAGTTTAAAATGGTATATCAATATAGTGAAACATTAGAAAACAATACCTATGCCCAAAAGAGATATGAAATAGAAGCAGACAAGTAACAGTAACAGTTGGAGGGTAGAAAACAGAGGATCTAGTTACAGAGGATAATAATGTGACACCCAATGCAACACAGCACCAGGTCTAGCCACCAAATGTTATGCCAAGGTATAAGTGGTGCCATAGAAATTCCTTAGATAGCCAGTGAAATAAGAATGTCTTTAATAGTATAGTGCTATTTTGCATCCCTTTTGGCAATAGACATCATTTTCTAATGTGTCATTACATTGTAGCACCAATTCAAACTTGAGAATAATATTGCAAAACAAACTGGAAGATATCTAATTCTAAACATTGGGTAGATGGTTGCCATGCATGCAATTAAAACTGCCTACTAGGCAATTAAAAAGGCCTACAAGGTTAGTGGAATGGATGGCTGCCATGCATACAATTTAAACAATATGTGGATGGATAGCTGTAGCTGCCATGCATGCAATTTAAACACTGGGTGTACAGCTGCCATGCAAGATGCACATAACAACACAAGCTCTCTGTAAAGTAAATGCTTTTCTATATTTATTCAACAAATTTGATGTAACAAATACAATTTTTTGTATTGCCTGCCTGGTTAAAAAGGCCTAATTTAGTAGCCTAATTTAGTGCATATATTCCATATTCAAAATAAAACTATGTCTTGGCCTAGTAGCTGACTAAAACTGACAACAATTCTACAAGGAACCATCTTTCATATAACTTGGCAATTTTTGATGAGTAGGCCTGGCCTAGCCCTAGAACTAGTAGAAGTAGAACCTAATTTACGAGATCGAAAATTTTCTAAAATTTGCACAATTACGCCTGTAGTAAATGTGTAAAAACATGCAATTCCTTCTATTTTCCTGCCAATCGATGCTCCGGAACAGGGATCATTCCTTTCTCGCAAAGAAAGTTCAGTTCAGTTTATAAGTAATGGGCAAACAAAGGCCCTGCGCCTCAGCCCTGGGGGGGGGGCTCTTACGCAATTGATATATTTTAGTTCCAATTGTATGGTATTTTAGTGGTCAAGTTTGGAAAATCTCGTAAGGAAAGAGGTTTATCGAGGGACCTATATTCTATAACTCGTCAGATTTCATTTTTTTGAAAATAATTTACTTTTACAAAAGTTATAACAAGTTGTTATCGTCAAAGGTAACTTTTTCAAGTTTTTTAGATACCTGAATTAAACAGCTACGACTATTATAAATTTTTCGTACGTTTTCTGGACTTTAATTTTAATTTCATTTATTCTGTTAGCACGTCGTAATAATTAGCCAGAACAAAACCTCTTGGTCATTCAGGGCTTCAGGTGTTCCTGGCCTGGCCTAAAAACGCTCTAAGTGTTGATAGAAGCTCCATACTGAAAATCGATAGCGTTATGAGAATTAAATGTGTCTTATTTTAAAATCCGGCATGTTTTTTCTTGGGTGCAGGTACGATCGATATGCTATAGCTAGCCCAATTAAATGCTGTCGAGAAATTTGCTTGCCGAAATATTCTAGCCGTAGTTTGCTAGCCGAAGCTTACAAGAAGGAATTTTGTAGCAAGGATTTTGCCAGCCGAACTTGGTGCCTTGTTCTCTTATTTGTTTGCTTATTGACAAAGTTAGTCAGCCAACTCTCTGATCCGTACATGTTGTACGATCGTATTAAAGCTTCTAGCTCGTGCGGTCACTACCAGCTACATGTATACTTAGGCTGAGAGTGGTATGTTAGTATGTATGTTAAAACTTTAAGTACCTGCCTTCTGCGGTAAAACATAATCAATGTCAAAGAGCTAGATTAATCTATATTACGTGCAAAATCCAATTGCTACTAGCAAAATTCCTGCTAGTAGCAAACTTCATACATGTAGCTCCCATATAATTCTTGTTCAGTATTTCCATTAATTATAGAGAAACTGTTTTTGGTTCTTATACAGTAAATTGCACAATGAATCCATTTACATGTGCATACTGCAGCTAGCACTGAATTAAATAAAAGGGAGAACTCTCATTAGCCTTAGGTGTTAAGAGTAGCTGTATTACATGATGAATGTATGCCATGATTGAAAGCAGCTGATAACGACTAAAACAAATAAAGGTTCGCGATTTGCTTCTCTCGATCTCTAACCTTCAATAAGTATGTTTATTACTAATTCATGTTGGTTGCAATTTCTGATAGGATATTGATCATGCAAATTTGTTAAGCAATTCAGTGAAAATAGAGCCACAGGATACTGTTTCACGAATTGACGTTTGTCCACCACAGTGTATTTCTTTGGTAAGATTTTTTGAAAAAAATGGCCACTCAAGATTTTTACCATCATTAATAGATCACATTTTTCTAGAGAGGAAGCCACAATATTAAAAAAATCTTGTCGAGCGGTTGCTGAGTAACTACTGTTTTTCTGTTTTTCATGCTGTTTCATGCTGTTTTCATTTTTTTGCTTTGATACAGGCTATAATAGGCAAATTGGTATCAAAAACATTATTCAATGTTTTTCTTTCAACATTAATAAATTATATTATTAGTATAAGTTTAAAGAATGCTTGTACAATATAAAAACTCAGCTTGAAACGTAGTTGTACAATGTCAATATAAATTACACATTAAGAGTGAAAACAATGTCAAAGTCCACACTGACTACATGTCCTACACATGTCGGCTATTATAATGACGCACAGCCTGAAGCAAATGACTTCCAAAGCTGGGATTTTCTACATCCTTGACCTTGAAGTTCGCCCATAGCTGCTGAAAGTCGTGGTGCACTGCTTCAGATGCCTGTTCACTCCAGGGACCAAGTCCTCGCTGTTGCATCAAACAGAACTGTGGCACATGATGCAGCACTGTGTGAACTTTCGGTGTCACTGAGATCCCGAGGTCCATGAACGCCACTTGAAAATCAGCGATCGTCTGCTGGAAATTGGAGGCCAGTTCATTGCCAAAGCAGCTGGACACAACAAGCCTGAAGCAGCGCAGTGCAGCAACGTACGGCAAGCACTGTAGCGGGCACATCGATGCCAGAGCATCAACATTCTGCAGGAGCACTTTGCAGCTGTTGCCGGTAAAACTGCCGCCGTGAATTGCCTCCCTGGCGACGTGGCAGTGATGCAGCCATCTGTCACACTCTGGCCACACTGACTGCATACTACAGTAAATGGTATTTACTACTCCAGTTAGCAGGTGCAGTTCGGGCGGTGGTACAATTTCTAGGACCATTGTTGAGGCTGGGAAATTTTCTAGAAGACAGGGACGTACCACATTTCCAAAATTCTTGGCAGCTGCAAGCTTGGAGCCAGAAGCCTGGAAGTTTGCATGGCTGTCTTCGAGAAGCTTCAGTGTGCGATCTGTGCCCTTCTGCAATAGCTTATTCTTGTGGGCATCGCACCAGCAGCAGGGATGAGCAGCACTGTGAGCCATAAGCCCAAGCAGCATGTTGCACAGCTTTAAGTCGCTAGCGATGGTAAATTTGCCTTGAAGACTGCTCAGTCCAGCTGCCCTCCACAGCAACTCCAGGTTCTGGTAATTTTCTTGAATGGCTGGTGCGATGGCTACAATAAGAATTCGTTTAACACCGGAGTGCTTTAGCCGACTGCTGCGAGAGTTGCTGCTACAGGCTGCCTGCGAAGGCTCAGTGGAGTCAACACACCAACTGGAATCAAACACAGACAGGCAGATCTTGAAGAACCCACCACCTCCATCAATGCCAACCTTAATCATACAGGTCGATGGGTTCAGTTGTCTTTCTTGAATAATTTGCTCGAGAAGCTGCTGAATGCGCACACAAATAACAGCTGGACGTGATGTTACTTCTGTCACAACTCCTCGCTCCATGTTGACGAAGTCCAACTGTTGTAGTTCAAAAAAGCTGTCGAGCTGGTGGTGAATGTCAGACAGCTTTTGTTGGAGGTACGACTCTACAGCTGTTTTTGAACCCGACGCTGCTCTAATATGGTGAGCCAGCTTCAGCATAGAGCGCGTGCTGAGGCCCATATCCTGCTGAATGCTCACCATGCTGCTGACGCTCAGCTGCTGTGGTTGCTTCGGCGTACTCTGAGATGGTGGCTCCACTTCCATGTAAAAGCCTTCTGCATTATGTGCCCTTGTAGCAGGAGTACAGACATGTGACTTGCCTCGATTTAGCTGCGAGAGGCACTTCACACAGAGCTTCATGCTGACTGGGCGTCGAGTTTTTGACACAGTGCTGGCAGTGGGCTCGCAACCAATCCTACTTTGACTGTCAGCGCTTGGCCTTCCTCGTGGTCGCCGATTAACTGCTGCTGGATGTCCAAAGTTTGCGGAGCTTTCTCTGGCAGCCTGACACACAATACAGTTGCATCGAGTAGCTGCTCGGCTTCGTGTTCGAGGAGGCTGGGCTCCAATCTTAGAGTGGTCGAAGTCGGGCAGCGAGGACGAAAAGTTTCCTTTCTCGTACTCTAGCAGCGTTATCCTGCATTTTGTGCACAGAGCACTTGGTAGCCGATCGTCCTGCGTATCGTAGCCATGCATCTTGAACTCTGAGATGAGTGACTGCATGTGCTCATTTATCCGGCGCATTTCCTTGCCCTTATGCATGCAGATGAGGCAGACGATGAGACGAGCATCTTCGTGCGTTCTGGCACTGCTGCTTTTACTCATAATGCCTAACACTGAGCGTGCTTGGTGTCGATTAAGAAAGGTGCTACACAACAAATCTGATATGTAATGAGACGCAGAGATTGCGCAATGAATATAAAAACTTCTCTAGTTAGATTAAAGTGAAATCAATCGATAAGAGCGACTTATATATATTCATTGATTGCTGAGCAGACAAGTTTTTAGCTCAGCAAACTTGTGTGCATTGCGCAATGTATAGCACACTATTTGATTGAGTAATAGATGAGTGACTGCGTTCTTCAACTCCAAATCATGCACACACAGTCTCCCCTCAATAGAGAAGTAGTACAGCTAGTACAAAACCTATTTGTTACATTCAATCACACAATTGTACCCTGTATTTTTGGAACATTCATTTTGATTAGCATATGAAATGTGTGTAAAAAACAGCCTATTTGTTGGCTAAACAAATGGACCTTAAGCTTATAAGTGATTTTCTGTTTGAACTAGAAAAACAAAAACAAATAGCACGAAACAGCATAAAACAGCATTAAAAACAGAAAAACAGTAGTTTCTTAGCAACTGCTCGATGGATTTTTTAAAGTCTTGTAGCATTCTCTCTGGACATACATGATCTATTGATGATAGTAAAAATCTGGGGTGGCCATTTTTTCAAAAAATGTCACCATAGAAATACACTGTGCCACATTTATCTCTTTGTTAAATCAGGATAGCAGAGTTCAGGCTCGATTCTTGGGGCAAGCTAGCGGAGCAGTTGAGGAGGCGAAGAGGCGGAGAGCCGGAGCGGCGAGGGGGCGAGGACACGAGCGCAGGAGGGCGAGAGGGGACCAAGGGACGAGGGCGGACAGGCTTCATTCTCACTGAACGCTAGTATATATATGATTTCTATAACCCATTTCATTGGTGTTCGCTTCACGCAATAGGATCTTTACTGCCGCACAAGCATGTGCTGTTCTTTCCTGATAGAAAATCCTTCTAAAGTTCGCAGTAGACTAAAAAATAACATTGGGCATAACATGCTCAAATTAAGATCACTTCCTTACTACCAAGGTTTTAAAACTGCTTCACAGGAAAAAAAATCAGTTCGGAGAAGTCGACTCACGCGCATGTTCATGATCAACTCAGGCGTTAGAAAAAAATCTGGTGGGCACGTGAGTATTTATAAAAAAATTAAAGAATTTCAGATATATACTTTTGGTAAAAATATAATTCTAGAGTTTGTAAAAAGCGATGTGTTATGAAGGACCGAAAGCAGCAACACCTTGAAGTACTTGCAGGTGGGAAGAGCCAGCAGACCCAAATTCTGAGCTCCAATCTGGAACCATGATGAGGGTACTCAAACAACAAAATAGGTTGTTCGAACAGCTACATGTATAGGTTAGTTTCTGAACAGGACAGAATAAAATAGATAGCTGGTGCAGTAGAGCCTTTAAAACTTAACTTTTTAACCAAAACCATGAAGTAAAACAACAAAAAGCAATTTATTACAGAGTTAAGTTGATTAGACTCACAGCAAGAAGCTAGGCTACATGGTGCATGCGAGGACTTCATGAGGATTTTAGCATAAAGATGCTAAAAGACTCAATGAATCAAGCACTATCAGCAGGTGGAGTGGAATAATCCAGCAACTCTCTGGCCCTCGCGCACCAGCTCGTTGTATTTAAAGACAGCCTCCTCAGTCTGCAGTACAAAGACCTGAGCGCATCGCTCCTTGGCATACAGAACAGTACTCTCCGGAACTTGCAACACCAGCTCCATGCCGCAGGAGATCACCAAAGCGTCCAAGTAATGGCTTTTGTCAAACAGTTCATCTAGGTCAGTTGGTTGAACCCCGGGGTTATGCGAGGTGCCTGTCTCAGACCAGTCCCAAGCGCGACTGCCTGTTGGCCAAACTTTAGCATCTTTGTAGGGCCTGTCCTTGCCACTCACCAGTATAGAGCCCCATTGAACTTTAGTAATGATTGGTCCAGAGGACATGGCAACATTGAGTTGACATGAATTCCACAGTTTTCGAATTTGATATTCTTTCTAGACAAGCATTATACACAAATAAATGCTAACAAGCTAGACATGTAACTCAAAGTATCTACATTTCAAGGTCATTCGGGAAAAGGCTTAGCTATCAAGACTCATGGGGGAATGGCTAAGAAGTAAAGACTCGAGAGGGATTGCTGAAATACTATGGTAGGCCAAACATCAAATGGAAAGTAACAGTTAGGATTAAGCCATGGCCTTAAGAGGCTTTGATGGCAAAGCTCCAAAGCGATGCTGATATCTTAAGCTAGATGGCTGGCTTTCATTTGCAAGGTAGATGAATCAAACATCATTCTCCTTAAGAAAGAAACAATAGTTATTATATAAGATCAAAAGCTAAATGTTTTTTTTTATATGGGTAGCTAAATCATAGCAAAAGTGTTGCATAAGCTCTGATTCTTTGCAACAAGATGCTGAAGACAAGAAAGTAGCCAAGTCAGTAGGCAGATAATATTATTGTCACTTGCACTATAATATTATTGTCACTTGTCACTATAAGATTATTATCATTATACCAAAAAGATCTATTGTACTTGTAGGAAATACACCATACAAGTGGAGGTCCAAATTTGAATGTTAAAAAAGCAAGCTACAGGCATGCCGCATTAACTTTGCTTTGCATGTGGATGTGTGTGAGTGCTTTTGTGCATAAATTTTGCAAATATAATACTATACTTGTGGGCAACATTATGCTAAAGTTTTGTCAACATTGGTTGAAAATGACAAAAGTTATTAATGTTTTGCTTTAAACCAGGCACATTACGTGGGCTACCCTGTATAATGACTATAGAACCTTCAATAATGTTCCAGAGGGGTGTCCCAAAAGTCGGTGCACTTTCTTTACAACAGCCTTTTCTGACCAATCAGAAATGCTTATTTTGTAGCAGTTAACAAGAGAATTATCTGCCCGTTAGAATGACTTTCTATTTATTTTTGTATCTGCTGGCATTCTATAGATATGAGCAATTTTATGCCCCACCCCCTGTGCTACTTCTACAAATTGTCATACACCAAAGCTTTGTACCTGATGCACAAAACAACAAAACATTCAAAGAATCAACAAAACATCCGCAGCATGAAACCTGAGGAAAGAACAGTCAAAAGTTAATCATCAAAATTGTCCTGAGGCTTCTCCACATAGTCACTGCTGCACTGCACACACTTCTGCCATCGGCTGTGCATGTCATCAAGGGCATCAGCAATATCTGAGCGCGGCATATCATGAAGGAGAACTTGGCGAATCAATGCTTCCCCAGGCTCCCACAACAAGCAAAGATTTGTCCATGTAGCAGCTTCTTTATCTTTGGAAAGATGGAAAAGTCAGCTATTGACAAATCTAAAGAGAAGGCGTTGGTGAGAGCAGCTTAATATTTGCTTGCTCGATCGTCTCCTCTATATTCTTGGCCATGTGGGGACTTGCAATGTCATGGTGCAGAAGGTGCGGAGCCACAGTACCTAGTGGGCGGATATCTTTGACAGTTCCAACTCCGCAGTCATCGTGCGGTGTGAAACAGTGAACTTTGGACTGCAGATTTCATGCTGCAGATGTTTTGTTGATTCTTTGAATGTTTCGTTGTTTTGTGCATCAGGTACAAAGCTTTGGTGTATGGCAATTTGTAGAAGTAGCACAGGGGGGTGGGGCATAAAATTGCTCATATCTATAGAATGCCAGCAGATAAAAAAATAAATAGAAAGTCATTTTAATGGGCAGATAATTCTCTTGTTAACTGCTACAAAATTTAGAGCAGAAAAGATCTATAAAATAAAATACTATTGAGTTTCATAGTAATAGGCATACATGCGCAACCTCCAAAATTCGGTCAGCCATGTGACTTAGTTTTAACAAAAATGCGACATAGTTCTTGGCCAAAAATGCGACTTACATGTAAAAAACCTAAAGCAAAATTAACGAAACTTTGGGTAAACGGTAGAAGTACTCGTAACTATGACTGTCTTACTAAGCCAAAATGCCTCGTCAGCTACTTAGTACTACTACTTGGGTGTTTTTTGGGTGGGCATTTTTGCAACTTCCTTGGTTGGCCGCCAAATCGGTTGGCTAGATCGGCCAACTCGGCCGACTGTTGCGCATGTATGGTGATAGGTCATGGCAAATTTTTGCTATATATAAGAAAGCTAAATAGAAAAATAGAAAAAAGCAACTAAGAGCTTTTGTCATTTTGGTATGAAGACCTACCTATAGAAGGATGCAAGGCCTTTCCTGGGAAATACTTAGATTAAAAAAGAAATGACAAGAGTCTACAAAAAGGAAATGAAATACTTTACAGATATAATATAAAAAATAATTTCTATTTCTTTAGGCATATTGCAAGAAGTGATAGAATATTAAAGGCAATAGTTGAATATTATTTTAAAGGTTGAGAAATAAGGAAATAAAGGCAAGCCACAATTGACTAGATAGGCAATTGAAAGAATGAAATAGAAAAAAGGTAAAGGCCAAGTATAGCTAAGAAAAATTTCTTTAGACTAAAGGTCAAGAAAAGTCATTATTTAAAAATGTGTATCAATGGACATAATGGCTAGGGACTTATGATGATAATAATAGTGTTCCAAAAGTATTTAGCCCCTATAGTAACTTCTAAACTGCAGTACAAGTATACAAATGAATGAAAAATTATACACAAGCACATGTATATAGGCCAAGCAGCTATGTAGAGTTTGGGCTCTCAGTTGAATATTTAAAATCTATCAGGAAGAATGTGAAGCCTAGCTTCTATAGTGCAATGTGTACTCAACCTAAATTTCTATGGTCACAAACTCTAACCAGAGCTGTGGTTTCAAAGCATTTTTACTGGTGCCTAAAGTTAGTAGTTGTCTATCTGTTTCTAAGTTGCCTATCATACTTTTCTATAGATGAAATGAGTGAAATAATGAAATGAGTTACAATAAGGAAAAGGCCCAGTTTTTTGCTTATATAGAAAAGCAACTTGGCAAGAATGCTGCAAAAATTAACTGTATACTAAGTCAGAGTTGGAATGACTAAGCACCATGCTATGCCACCATAAAAAACTGGCTGGCTAACTTATAAATCTAGAAGATAGACATCATTTGAAGACCTGCCCCAATGTGGCTAGCCTGTTTCTGCAAGTTGGGATGACAGGTTGCAAGAAATTTTGATGCTTGTCAGTGATGATCCACATATCACTGTGTGAGAGATTTTTGAAGACTGAGATACCTACTATAAGTATCTACAGAATCCTAATAGATATCCTGAAATTTCACAATGTTGCTTCTTTCTGGGTACCAAAGATTCTGATAGCACAGCAGATGGAGCAGAGGAGACTGCATGCAGCCATTATCAAGGACTGTTTTGTGAGATTAGGTGAGCAGAAAAACAACATCTACACTGTTGAGGATAAGATATGGGTTTGATATGATATAGAGTTCATACAGAAGGATGCTTAGGCTTAGATATTGGTTGATACAGCCTAACCACAGGTTCCTTCCGGCAAACTAACACCTTTGAAATGCATGTTGGGCATTTTTTTCACTGGCAATAAAGATTTTTGTGTTCAAGCACTGCCATACAGAAAGAGCCTTGATGGTGACCTGTATACCCAGTTTGTTCAAAGTATGGGCAACAAATGGCATTCTCTGAGAAGTTGTTCTACATATCTTAATGAATTGGTATGGCAGCATGACAATGCTCAACCATATGTTAAATAGTCTGTACAAGACTTCTTTACAAAGCAACAAGTGGAGATCCTTAATCAGCCCCCTTACTCCCCTGATTTGAATTTGTGGACTGCTAGCTAGACAACCAAATCAAGAACAGCCTACGCCAGGTGCATTTTTAAGACCCAGCAATGGTTAAAGAAGCAGCTTTATAATGTTTGAGATGGACAGAAAAATCTATTTTTTGAAAGGAACTGGACAAGCTGATCACCCACCTTGTCCAAGTTTTTGCATGTGGCAGAGACTACATTTCTCCTGCTTAAGTTTTGCATTACATATGTAGGACACAGTTTCTCATGTTTTTGTATCCAAATACCCATTGGTAAAAGATTTATTGCTGAAAATTAGACTGTGTCTAGTTGTTGTCTAGGTTTTTTAAGGTTGGAAATTCAGTTTCCAGCTGGCCCTTGGGGCTCAAAATCCAGTTACCAATGGTTATTTTGGTTGCATATTAGCAACTAGCCAAATTCTCAAAGATATATTTTCAAGGCTCATTAAACGTGTATGCACTATATGACTATGGGAATGAGATTGTCTGGGACTTGTTACTGACATTGTCAATTTTAGCAACTTACTAGCCATTTAGCCCCCGCTGGGGGTGGGAGGGAGGCAGGGCCTTAAAAATGACACCAAATTGCCATGAATCAAAACTTTCATCAGCCAAAAAAGTTTCCTTCATCAACCCAAAACAAATTCTCAATCAGCAAATAGTGCTTATCCTTTCAAGCACAAACTCTTAGTGCATATTGTCACTGACTGGGGCATATTCTGGTCTACAGCAGGAGCTCAGGGCCTTAGACCCTTCTTTATTAGCCTAACTCAAAGAATCTCCCAGAAAGCAAGCATCCCCCAGACAGCAAGCATTAGCAAGCATCCTCTAGACAACAAGCATTAGCAAGCATCCCCCAGACAGCAAGCATTAGCAAGAATCCCCCAGACAGCAAGCATCCCCCAGACAGCAAGCATTCCTTAGACAGCAAGCATCTCCCAGATAGCAAGCAACTCCCAGATAGCAAGCATCTCCCAGATAGCAAGCAATCCCTTAAGCAGCAAGCATCAACAAACATCCCCCAGACAGCAAGCATCCCCCAGACAGCAAGCATCTCCTAGATAGCAGCATTTCCCAGACTGCAAGCATCTCCCAGACAGCAAGCATTCCTCAGACAGCAAGCAATCCAGATAATTTTTAGCATCAGCCATATATATCAGCCATATATGTGACCATATATGGTTTGGCACTGCAGTCAAATATATAGCAGTGATATACACATTGAGTAATATATAGCAGTAAGGCCTATACACAGTTGCACAATACTTCAATACTTTTAAAGTGCACTGGCTGATATCTCTCCTTTATGCAGAAAAGCATGTTTTCAAATACTCATATGTAATTATTTATAGTGTAGCATCAGCTCAAGAAGTTGAAGTTTAGTCTATAGCCATAGACATATTGAGCCCTCACTGCAAGAAAATATTGCAAGAAAACTGCAAGAAGTTTTTCAAATACTTAACCATCTTCCCATTCAATTTTTTTTATGCAATTACACCCACATAATCTCACAAGAATTTCCAATTAAATGAAGCAAGTTTGAAAAAATCGGTTCAGGCATTCAGGCTTTAGACTGAAATACCAGTTGGATCTAAGAGATTTAGTATATTGTGACTATTTGCCACAACTTAGATTTATATGGCACATTTATTACACTTTCAAAATCATTTTTTGAAATTGGCAACTGGCATGGGGAAAATAAAGTTGCTAGATTGGCCTCTGATACCAAAAATTAAATTGCTAATAAGATTTTCAAGGGGCCAAAAAACCCCATATGGCCCAAAAAATAAACCCATTGTTTTTTGTTACTATGTGGCATACATGCGCAACTGCTGGCTGATCTGGCTTGATCTGGCCACCGTAAATTGTGGTGGACCAGGGGTAAGTTGTAAAAATGCCTAATTAATGCCTATAGGTTAGACCTAATTAAATAATTATTAGGCTTAGGGATAATGATAAGTTCTATAATGGCCCATTCCATATAAGATGGACATATTTGGAAAAAGGAAAAAAGTCAATATTTTTGCTTGTCATTGCCTTATCAGCCATTTTTTACCAAATCTTTTTTGTATGTAATGTATACAATCTAAGAATAAATAAATGATAAAATGTTGGATTAGTATGTTATCAATTGGCAAAAAGTTATTTTTGTAAAAAATTGGACATTTTCTAAGCAAAAGACATCATTAAGTTTATGTACCTTTTAAAAACAAATAGAAAGCTTTAGAAGGTTAAAACAAACTATATATAAAATTATAGTACTTGCATCATCAGATAAAAACATTAGCAACCATATAATCTATTATATTTTTAATATATTAGTACTTCAAAGTTACTGAATTGACAGAAAAAAATATGTTACGACCATAATGTTATAACCATAAGGCTGCCTTTTCTTTTGTATCTTTGTTGCCTTTTTGGGTTTATATATTCTAATAAAAGAGTATGGATTCTAAAAATGTTCTTAGTCAAATTAAAAAAAATATTGCAAAATACCGGTATCAAAAATGAAAATGTTATAAGACTTTTACCTTTTAGTTTTTTATATGTCAAAAATCCTGTTGTTACGACCATAAGTGCCATTCAAGGTTTAATAGCATCTATACTAATGATGATATCTATATGAAACTTTATAAACATATTGTTGACAAAATAATCTTTCATTCAAAATATTGGTTTAGTATATTCTATTATTAGATTTCATTTTATAAGTAAAAATAGTCTGTCATGTTATGACCATAATTATATGGAATGGCCCTAATAAACAAAAAACATTTCTCATGAATTTTGCAAACAAGAGTCAAAAGTTCTTGCCTAATACTTGATATTTAAAAATTTGTTAAAACTGCTTTTCATGCCAATTATACAAATTCTATCTAAATATCTTTAGGGTTTATTTATAAATAGGGACTCCAATAAGGTTTTAAAAGTTTTTAACAATTATTTTTATCCCATTTGATAAATCTTATTTGTCTAAACAAAATGACACTTTTTGTCATTGTAAATCATTTTAAACTTTTATAATGTATGTTACCTAGGCTAGGGCTATATAAGGCTATATTTATATATTAAGACATTGTACTATGATAATTTTTGTCCAAAAAATATTTTTACTATAAATAATTTCTAGGCCTCATATAAATTTTCTACATAGCCAATTGCCTAATTTCATTTTTAGTCCTTTTCCTTATCTTTTGATAAGAAATAAATATAATACAACCAAAATATTAAATGCCACACTTGGAGACACAATGGCATGTCTATAATGCAGAAACTTATAGACATGGCGGCTGTGTCTCTAATAGTGACTAGGTCTATATTTATAGACACAACTGCCATGTGTACAAGTTTCTACATTTAGCCAGCTACCGTGTCTATATATAAGTATAGAACTAGTCACTATTAGAGACATGGCCGCCATGTTGATGAAACTTGCATGGCGGCTATGTCGTTAATATTGAATGGGTTCACACTTACAGACATGGTAGGTGGCTGTGTCATTAATATTGAATGGGTTCACACTTAGAGATAAAATGGGTGGCTGTGTTGTTATTATTGAATGGGTTCATACTTAGAGACACGGTAGATGGCTGTGTCTATAATATTGGAGCTTATAGGCATGGCTGCCATGTATATAATCATTGATATAGAATGTGTGTTCTGTGGGGCTTTCTTATAAGCAAATAGTTGCTTAGTGGATAAGTTAATTGCCTTATGATTGTATGAAAAGGTTTGAATCCCAAGTGGTCAAAGTTTTTTTTTTTAATTTGAAACTTCTAGAAACTAAATTAAATTAAAATTTTAAGAGTAACACTAGTGACTAAATCTTAAAGTGTGGCCAGAATTATATATGTAGCTACTGAAAAAGAAATAATTTTTTTGATACA
>NIVC01003337.1:0-103462 GCA_002269645.1 Macrostomum lignano
GTGCCAGCATTAGCTTGGGGTAATTAAGAGTGTGTGACCCCCCAGTCATTGGACTGAACAGCCGTGCACAGCCTTCAGATGTGCCGCGCAATGACTGCGACTGACGCTGTCAGTTGCACATCTGCCCATTGGGGCAGGCGTAATTAATTATGATTAAAGAAGCTTAATGATTTACTATGTCATGAGGTAAATGTCAGTTCACAGCGAAGACTCACGACTGTCCGCCATTATTGAATGTGTTTGACGGCAATGCGCACTCTGGAGGATTAAAGAGGCCTTCTGCAGGCCGAACCTTCGCACCACCGCCTCAAAGGCTGTCTGCAGCGCCGCCTCCGAGGCCTCGTTGCCGAGCAGTTTGGCGAAGTCGCCAAGCGAGCCGCCTGGCAGAGCGCCGGTGAAGTTCCGATGGCAGAATGGCTGCGGCACCACCGTGTCTTCAGCAGCTTGACTGTGAAGTCGCAATCTCCTTCAGTGAAGCACACGGACAGGTCGAAATCTAGCTTCACGTAGTCCTTGCCAACTCGATCCACGGAGTAGCTGAAAAACAAATTACGGTCAGACGTATTTCGCTCTGAGAAAAGACAATGTCAATTTTTACTTTTCAGCAAAGTAAAACTTGATTTACTGAATTAAATGATAAAACAAACCAACTGAAACTTGGTTCAATTAAAGCATCGAACTGAATTAGTTACTAAAGGAGAACACATTAAGGGGTTGTAGCCTGGTGGTTAGAGCGTCGAACTACGAATTAAAAGTCAGGGGTTCGATTAGAATCCCACTGGAACAATTTGTGTCCTTGAGCAAGACAACTCTGCATTGATTCAGTTCACTCAGCTGTAAAATGGGTACCGGCATTACCTGAGGTGGTAACTGAGGGTGTGTGTGGCGACCCCAAGTTCTTGGACCAAAAGAAAGGCATTACTTGCCCTCCCCTGAGCAGGGCGTGCGGATACGTACGAGCTACGCAGTCAAACGCACAGGCACACACTCACACGGGAGTTTACAGCAGCCCTAAATTTATTTATCGTTAAGCATGCATAACTTCACTGTGCCTTGGTGTTTGGCTCTCAAGGGCGTTAATTGCAGGATCAGACCCGAGCTGAGATTCCAATTTAGCCTTATTAGGTGGTAATTGAGGGTGTCTGTGGCGACCCCCAGTTCTTGGACCAAAGCAGCTGTACGCAGCCTTTAGATGCGCCGCGCAATAGCTGCGGCTGAGCTGTCGGTTGCACATCTCCATTAGGGCAGGCGCAGTCAATTAATATTACTATTTACATCAAATCTCAATTTGACTCACTCCAATCGAACGGCCTTGTTGCCAATCCACTGGGACTTTTTCTGGCCCCAATGAGCTTCCAACAGGGATGTTTGAAGTGCAGCGCACCAATGCCAATCGAGCTGGTGTACTCGCACGTGTCCAGCAGAATCCAGGCCTTGGCGTGGTAGTTGAGAAAGCTGAGATCGAGTTTGCTAGTTTTGAAGGCAAAGTCCAGACAGCACTCGAGGCCCATGCAGTTGTCTGCAACTCGGCACTGCAAATTGGACGGCAGCTGGGCAGGCGCACGTGCGACAGGCGGTGAAATTGCTCTGTCTGGCGCACCGGCCCTTGGAGATGATCCTGTTCAGTCCCGTCCTGGTGAGCAGATCTCCGCCGCCTTATCCAGCGCCGCCTGGCTGGCCGAAGTTCCGAGCTCGCGGAGAAATCTCGAGCTTGTCGGTGTTGCCCGGCAGGATTCGGTGCCAGTCGTTGCCGCAGAAAGGCACCGGCACGGGCACGCGATTGAGCACACTGATGTAGTCCAGTAGGCATGAAGACGAACCCGGGCAGATCGCCAGCTCCAGGCTGAACAGCGGCGCCTCATTGCTGGTTGGATTCTCGTTAAATCGGTACCTGGGATTCGGAATGCGAGTTCAGAGCAATAGTATATGAGTCGATGCAAGAACTCAATAACCTGCTAAACGAAGATGTAAGCTCGAATATTAACTCACTTAAGCTTCAGGGCTCCAACATTTTGTAGAAATTCCTTGCCGTATGGAATCGCAAACAGAACCTTGTTGAATGTCAGCGAGTTGAAACCGAAGCTGAATGTTAAAGTACACGCGTCCATTTTTGCCCATCCTGTAATATTCGTCGGTAATTAGTCAGAAGGGACTATTCTTTCAGAAATACTATTGAAAATTAGCACTCACCTTTCAAGTACTTTGCAATCTCAAAACCTCTGATGGAAGCCTCCAGTCCCATGCAGCACTCGAACTTGGTGCAGTTCGGGGACACCTGGCAAAAGACGCGACTTCTCAGTGCACCAGGAATTTGCGGCAACTCCAGTTGCAGCGGCCCGTTGCGACACTTGCGGAAGTGCAGTTCCGCCAGTTGCACCAGCACCGTTTTATTGCTAGGGTCGGAAATCTGCACCCCACGCTCCGTCAGCCCCTCTAGCAGCACCTCGTTGGAGACCTTGTTCGGCAGGGTGCAGGCCTTGGCATTGAAGACGTCGGCAAAGTCCCCAGACCCATCGTCTGCAGCAACTCTTCCCACCACTTCTGCATCATGGCGTTGATGACCGACGTAGAAGTCTTTTGAAGCAGGGACTTCAGGTGGTTCTTGTTCAGCATCTGCTGCCAGTTCATCTTCGGCCAGGTGACCAAGCCATCTTTGCAGATTGGCAGCGGCAGGACGAGCTCCTGGAGTACCTGGATGTCCACCTCGCAGCTCGAGCTGGATGAGCACGCGGACAGGCGAAGGCTGAACATTAGGGCTTCCTCCGACTTGGCGAACTGGTACGACAGCCGCAGCTTCATTTTCAGCACTTTAAGGAACTGCAGAGCGTCTGGCAGCCAGATTTCTTTCTCTTCGAAATCTGAAGTAAGATTGGCGAAAATCTTTGTTTAGGAAAAGCTAATCATTGATAGAGTACTGCTAGTTATTTTTATGTATCGGGAAACTAACAAGGTTACCTTCAGGAAAAAATCTGTTGAAATCGATTGTGTACACTATGGTCTTCACGTGCTTCATCTTGAGCCCGAACTCCAGCTTCTTGCTGCTGCCGCACGGGTCCAGCCTGGCCCAGAGTTTTGCCGCTTTGCGGAACACCTTCACCTTGAGGTCAATGCAGCACTCCACCGAGAGGCAGCTCTTGTCGAACTGACAGTAAACTGGTCTCGGCAGCGACAGCTGCAGAAGCGGACAGCCTGTGATGTTATTAAAATGAGATGAAGTATGAGCTACCGTCTGTATTTCCTAAAATATTGAATTCTAGAGCAAGCTTACTCACGGGAATCACTCTGCTTCATCCTATCGATAAGACTGGCCTTTGGCATGACTTCCACCTCCGATTTGCCAAAGCCTTTCTTAACGAGCTCGTTACGCAGCTCTTCCTCAGACATCAGGTAGGGGCTCTGGCACGGCTGATCTTCCAGTACATCCTTGATCGTCAGCAGTAGTTTATCCATTTTCTCCCTGGTCTTTTCGAAATGATTTTGAATCGCCGGAGCCTCTAGAAAGGCAACGACGTAGGCGAGTCTCAGGCGGCGCAAGCTGAACCTATCAAAGATTTTGTCGACGCCCAGCTTTTTTGGAAAGTCGAGAATGCTGGTTACCGCTTTGCCCACGTTGCCGAGAATGGAGCTGCGCGGCAGGCGAACTGAGTCAGCTTCCACGTTGGAAAAGAGATCGACTTCGTCAGTTTCAAGCGGCTCCACGGATTCCTCGGTTGCTTCTCTTTCAGGGCTGGTGTCCTCATCCTTCCGGCCTTTTAATCCCACGATCGCCCCTTCGGCGATCACGTTACCAAGTATCACCAGCTTGTAGTCGTCGCATTTCTGCTCCCACTTTGGCATTTTCATCACTCGAGGCTCAAGGTACTTGCTGGAATCCAGGTAGCGACCAGGGCCAGCCCTGGCGGATAGGTGAATGTGGTTTTCGCACTTGGGTGTCGAGCCAGTCACGCCGAGCTTGTCCCCAGCGCTCAGCTCCAAGCCCTCAGTTGGCTGGCTGTTTCCTTGCTCCATATCGAAGACTGGCAAGTCGCTGGCTTCAAATCGACCGTCATCCATCTCGAACTTCACGTTCTCCAAGATAAAGTGAAACTTTTCCATGCTGAATCCTTTCGGAACAATCACGAGCTGGTTAGAACCCTCGGGACCTCGGTAGTACTCGCCTTTAAACGGCACAACGACCTTTTCGCCAGGTTCCACGGCCAGATCCACGCCAGGATGATTCCACAGTTTGTCAGCGTCTGATGGATAGAAGCCATCGGATTTGCAACCTTTCCCGGCGAGCCGGTAAGTCCTTTGAAACTCGGAGTGCGCCCTCGGACCCATGATGGCTTCCGCTATGCTCCTGATCCTCTTCCAGCTCTCCTTGGCTCCTTGGTAGGCCTCCTTGAAGCCGCGAATAATCTGCAGAATTCCTTGGATCTGGTTTTCAAGTGGGCCGAAGGCTCCACGGAAGCCGCTCAACGGTTCCATCAACAGGTCCTGGACATCCTTTAGGAGGCCCACTAGCTTCATTGTTTCCTGAATGAAAAATTTTGTTTTTTAAACCAAATTTCACTGACATGTATAGACCTCAGTAATTTATTCATTACTGAAAATGTAGACGATCAAATGAACGATGTGGGTACTGTCGGTCGTACCGGTAAATTACTTTGAAAACAAAGTTACCAACAGCAACAACAACACAATCAAAACACGCTGTTAGTTAGTTTTTAAAGACTCAGAAGCATCACAGGCAGTGGAGCGAAAGGCTTGAGCTTTTTGTAGAAAAATAAAACGAACTTGAGGTTGCACTTAAATATACTGCATTTGACAAGCAGAAATTCTCAGAGTCATTCTTTGCTAATGCATTTAGCGACTGAATTTTCTGTGAGCTACAAGGCTCGGTACTAAACTATAAGATAGTCGTAGACATTTTAGCTGTAAACTTTTGACTATGCCAACCGGAGCTTCTACTTTCCCCACTTCGCAACTGATAAGAATTCTGTTCTATATTAGGAATTCAGATTTTCTTGGAAAAGCAGCAAATTCTGCACCAGGCGCAGATCGCTGAAATAGCTATAAGCGAGGCAGATAACAAGCCTGGTCCAGGGCTTCTATAGCGGAAATTTGATCGTGAAAAGTGGCAGGTAAACAGAAAACAGGTGTCTCACTGAGTCCGACATTGCGCTAAACGGTCTCGTGCCGTTCTGTTGCGAGCCCTCCAGCGCTAAGACGGCCCGACGGCCTCTCTCCATGTGGCGCAGGGCCTCGGCGAATTCCGCCTTCAAGTTGCGATAGTGATCGGTCAGGTTCCACCAGTAGGGCTTCTCCTCTGAAACAAGCATTGTGAAGTATTCGTTAAGAAATGTTTTTTATGTTTTAGGTGCGACTTCTATAGATATAGCAGAACAAATTGCTCACCTTTCAAAAAGAAACACGCCTCAAGAGTTCGATTTTTGGCGTCGAGAAACCCGTTCACCCCCATTCCGATTTGGAAGAACGACTTGAATGCGTTCATGATGGCCTCCTTCGGGGAGCGGAAAATCCTTGGGAATATTTTCACCAGCAGATCCAAACCCTCCTTAGTTTGCTTTGCAGACATCGGGATTTGGTTCTCGATCGCGTCGTGTAGGGTCTAATTATTGGAATTCGGATCAGAAGCTTATCACACTTTAAACTATACATTTGAAAGTCGAATAACTGATTTCACTCAAAGTGCTATAAACTCACGTAATAGAATCCTGTAACATCGGCTTTGATATCGTTAGCCAGAGTGGCCATCTTCTTCAGTACCGCGAACAGCGGCCTCACGTGAGACGGCAACTCAAGCGGGTCGACCTCGGCCAGGATATCCACCGCTTGTACAATCGATTTGGCGAGATCTGACACCACGTATGGCAGCCTTCGAAACTCCTTGCGCAAGTTTTTAGTTATGCTAAACACCTGGTTGGGATTTGAAGGTTCAAAGAGCTTTCGAAATCCGTTAATTGCGTCCTTGACACCTTTGTAGAGCGCTCCAATCGTCCGGTCGTAAAGCTTCACCAAATCCTGCACGCTGTTGACTCCGAACTCCTTCAGAATGCTGATCTTGTACTCAACACCGCCTCGAAAGCAGACTCTGGCCAGAAAGAAGTCAATGTGAATGCCAATTACGCCCAGATGTCCTCTAGCGAAAACCTCGTCGTGCACGTTTACCGTAAGCTGACCCTCGATCAAGGCTGCATTTTTAAGGGCGTGTTTGGAATAAGTAGCATCTGATTGTTTCTATTATATACAGTATATAAGAATCAGCAAGGGTCAGCGTACCCAGCTTCACAATGAGCTCATTCAAGGCGGTCATTCCGAACGAGCCGCCGATTTTAGTGCTGCCGATCATCTTTTGCCAGTTGACGCCTGGAGCCGCCAGCTTCACATGGATTCCCTTCCACATTTTCTCGAGCACGCCTTGCACGCTGCGCTTGGAGATATTGTGCGACATCAGCAGAGTTCCGTTATCAATTCTACAACACGGAGCGCGAATATATAGCAAAATAAATTATTCTTGATTTAAACAAATTACATATAGGGTTAAAGAACTCGTTTTGAACGCACCCTTCAACAAATTCGCGATGCATGGTGACAATATCCTTAGTTTTTGACGGATGAGCCTCGTACATCAGGCTGGCCTCGTATCGAACGTGCTCGTCAGAGTCAGTTAGTGCGGCAGTGAGGATTGTTGACGCTGCCTGAAAACAGGATGCAAAAAACAAAAATAAAAGTCCCGCTTGAGGAGAGCAATCAGACTGTTTACTACAAAGACAAACCTCAATGGTCTCGAATTTGCGCATAGAATGCAGTCCAGAACGCTTCCACAGAGTGGGTGCCGACGACTCGTTAGAGTAGGACTGGATGACCTCAAATGAACTCTCAAAAGCGGCATTTCCTAAACTGTCAATCAGCGAAGACTTCAAGAATATGAACCTTTCGAATGTTGCATCGTCCATGACGTCCCTCTTTGACCGGTGATGGTACGGATCTGAAAGCGAGGCTTTTAAATTGTCAATTTTGAAGCTCTTTATGAAAGCAATTTCTGATATTTTTACTCACCGAAGACTTCGGTCAACTTTTCCAGCTGGCTAACTATGCTCTGAGCCATGGCCTTCTGCTGCTGGTTGCCGTAGCTTTGCATCAGGCGACAGACGGTGCCGAGGGCAAGCACGCAGCGGTGGTAAGTGTCCGGGTCGTTGATATCGGGCTGACCCTCGGGATTGAACACAAACGTGACCAGAGTATTCACCAGGGCCTAAAACCATTTTTAAACAGCATCATTTTTATCATGGCACCCGGATGTTGGTACTCTTTGAGTCATGAACGACTTAAGTAGAAGGTAATAACAATATCTGGTAATAATAAATCACAACACGAAACTAAAAAACAAATGTAATTGTGAACTCTGCACTCTGCAATATTATGCTCTTCCAATTTTTTCCTACGAACAATACTTGGCTCATGTGCAATTCGAAAATCCAGAAGGAGAAATATTGCGAAGTTTAATGCTAAAATTGAAAATTTTGCTTTTTGATAACGCATTTTGCAACACGAGTCACGAGTTCAAAGCCCTACTTAAGCGGACTACCGTATTCTACGATTTCGATACGGCATTCCAAATTCTTCAGCTCACGTTTGCTGGGGCGTTCTTTCTTGTAGCCAGAAACACGAGCACCCTCTGGACGAGCTCCGGATGTCTGCTCCTGGACTTGAGAACCAGTTTATTGATGATCAAGTCAGATGCAACGGAGCCAACACTGCAGACTGCATCCAGCATGGCCAGGAACCTCTTCTTCTCCAGGTCCTTTGTGCTGAAATGTAGGTAGATCAAGCAGCAAGTTACATGTGTGCTCGCTGCGGTTGATCTCAAAAGCAACAGCAGGTATCCCAATAAAAGCGCGAGCTTACATATTGCCATACGGCCGGTCCAAGTACATGGAAGCAATTTCATTCAGCTCTCGCTGAGACAGTCCTTGCAATATTTGAACCAAGTTGTGGTAGCAGTCGATAGCGTCGGATTTGGCTAAAATTTAGTGGCGTAAGACAAAAATAAAGTCAAGCAAAAGCTTTTCAACTTGACAAATAATTTAGCTAAGCAAACTCACATTCCGCAGTGTCGGTGGCTATACAGGTGAGGTTGGAGTCGATGCCGCGCCGAACGTCTCGTAAATCGTAGTCGGACTGGAACACCTCATGCAGCTGAAACACGGATAGTGAGTTGGCATGTACTGCGATGCTCAAAACGCTAACTGGCAACTCCATGAGCTCACCCTGGTCTGGTTAATATTCTCAGACGCCAGCTTTGCTGGTCTCTGTTTGATCGGTGAAGCGTCTCGAACTTCAGATAGCGTGAACTCCGATTTTGCCGTGGTGGTCACCCTGGACACACTTGTCGGATCTTCGTGCTCCCTGTCCATCACCACCCGTGGGCCCTTCCTGACCTTGACGCCCGAATCGAAGCTGAAATATTGAGATTAGAAAAACGTTCCTTATTTTAGAGTACCTGTTTACATGTATGAGGATGCTCATGAGGCAGATAGACGCTTCGCTGAACTCACCCTTCAGGTTGATCATTAAAGAAGTGGATCTCATCGTGTATGAAAGTTCTGTCAGGCAGACGTGTGACGTGATTGTAGTGCATGGTCTGGAATAATTAGAGAATGACAGTAGCCTTTATAGCAGGAGGGCATTCGGGCCGACTGGAAGATCGTCCAGCCTCCAGTCGCACGCCAAAAATGGCGCCCAACTGCAATACGCTTCTCCAAAATGCAAAAGCGCATTTCCAATCTTGATGATGGAAAGAAGCTCCATTCTAGCCGCATCTTTTACAGGCATATGCATACCTTCCAAGCCATAGGGTACCAAAAGACGGGGGTAGCTACAAGAGACAGGGAAATCAAGAGGCAGGGTCGACTTAAAAGACAGGGGCGCCCACCAAGAGACAGGAGCACCCACCTAAGAGACAAATTCAGCCACCAAGAGACAGTAGCACCCACCTAAGAGACAAATTCAGCCACCAAGAGACAGGAGCACCCACCTAAGAGACAAATTCAGCCACCAAGAGACAGGAGCACCCACCTAAGAGACAAATTCAGCCACCAAGAGACAGTGTCAGCCACCAAGAGACAGGAGCACCCACCTAAGAGACAAATTCAGCCACCAAGAGACAAATTCAGCCACCAAGAGACAAATTCAGCCACCAAGAGACAGTAGCACCCACCTAAGAGACAGTGTCAGCCACCAAGAGACAGTAGCACCCACCTAAGAGACAAATTCAGCCACCAAGAGACAGTAGCACCCACCTAAGAGACAGTGTCAGCCACCAAGAGACAGTAGCACCCACCTAAGAGACAGTGTCAGCCACCAAGAGACAGTAGCACCCACCTAAGAGACAGTGTCAGCCACCAAGAGACAGTAGCACCCACCTAAGAGACAGTGTCAGCCACCAAGAGACAGTAGCACCCACCTAAGAGACAGTGTCAGCCACCAAGAGACAGTAGCACCCACCTAAGAGACAGTGTCAGCCACCAAGAGACAGTAGCACCCACCTAAGAGACAAATTCAGCCACCAAGAGACAGGGGCACCCACCTAAGAGACAGTGTCAGCCACCAAGAAACAGGGGCACCCATCTAAGAGACAGGGTCGCCCACCAAAAGACAGTTGCTCCAATCAAGAGACAGGGGTGCCACTCAAGACACCCCAAGAGTTTCGCCTTCTCCTCCAGTACAAATCGTGTGTACGCCTGTGCTGCAAAGAATTGTCATAAAAGTGTGAAAGCTTACATGGGTGACATTTCTGTGCACGTTGTTCCCATGAACTCCGCGTCTGGTCTTTGAAATCTCGGTGTGATACCGACCGATGGTGCGATTCTTGGTGCTCCACTCGTGAGTGTTGTGGAACTTGTACTCCTGAATTGGGTTTACATAAAGCAGCTTTGAAGTGTTATTCAATGAAATTTTGGCGGTGAGAGGAAATATATGCATGGAAACTGAAATTTTCGGGCCTACGTCATCGTGTCCAAGAAGCGCTGTGACCATGGCCTTCTTCACAGTGGCCAAGAACGCAGTCTCGTCATGCGGATACCGGACATGGCTGACCCGGCCGGCTGGGTCCAGGTGGAAGCTGAACCAGCCATCCAGCTTGACGTCGCTGCCCTGACCCGCAGTCTGGCCTCGGCCGTTCCTGGCGTGCAGCTTTGTCAACGTCAGGGCCAGGTGCTGAGATCCATCCGGCTCCTTGCCTTGCAGCTGGATGGAAAACTGAAAACCGGGGATCGATGTTAGGGTTGAAACAGCTGAGGCAATGACATTCAAGAAAATGAGATAAAAGCAGCAAAGTTGCGAGTTCATTGATTCAGCCATATCGATGCTGGAACATTTCTGATCGGAGCAAAGACTCGGCTATAAACCAACCCCGAAACTCGGCCATCAACCAACCCCGAAACTCGGCCATCAATCAACCTCAAGACTCGGCCATCAACCAACCCCAAGACTCGGCCATAAACCAACCCCAAGACTCGGCCATAAACCAACCCCGAGACTCGGCCATAAACCAACCCCGAGATTCGGCCGTAAACCAACCCCGAGATTTGGCCATAAACCAACCCCGAGCTTCGGGCATAAACCAACCCCGAGCTTTGGCCATAAACCAACCCCGAGCTTCGGCCATAAACCAACCCCGAGCTTCGGCCATAAACCAACCCCGAGCTTTGGCCATAAACCAAGCCCGAGCTTCGGCCATGAACCAAACCCGAGACTCGGCCACAAACCAACCCCGAGCTTCGGCCATAAACCAAGCCCGAGACTCGGTCATAAACCAACCCCGAGCTTCGGCCATAAACCAAGCCCGAGCTTCGGCCATGAACCAAACCCGAGACTCGGCCACAAACCAAACCCGAGACTCGGCCATAAACCAAACCCGAGACTCGGCCATAAACCAACCCCGAGCCCAATCCCGAGCTTCGGGCATAAATCAACCCCGAGCTTCGGCCATAAACCAACCCCGAGATTTGGCCATAAACCAAGCCCGAGACTCGGTCATAAACCAACCCCGAGCTTCGGCCATAAACCAAGCCCGAGCTTCGGCCATGAACCAAACCCGAGACTCGGCCACAAACCAACCTCGAGCTTCGGCCATAAACCAAGCCCGAGACTCGGTCATAAACCAACCCCGAGCTTCGGCCATAAACCAAGCCCGAGCTTCGGCCATGAACCAAACCCGAGACTCGGCCACAAACCAACCTTAAGATATTAAATTTTTTTTAACTGCAATTGATCAAAATTTCTTAACTTTCTCTTTAATCTTAATAAATTTAAATCAATATAGTCAATGGGTGATAAAAATTAAGCTACATGCATTATTACCTGTCTAGGTAAATATTAACGGTAATAAAAGCAGTTAGGTTGATTTTTAAAACTCCTACAGGTGCATACACGTCACTAAGCGATTGTACAATTGTTTCTACCTGGCCTGTGACGAACAGGTCACCGATGTCCTTGGTTTTCGTGTGCGTCTCCACATCGTACACGTACTGCTTGCCCTCCTTGAAGGAGAACACGGACTCTGCCGGCTTCACAGCTGCCGCAGCGAGCAGCAGCAGAAGCGGCAGGCCCAGCAGGCTGATGCCGCCACCTCTGCTGGATGGCATGGCAATTTGCTGAGTGCGGGTCTTCTGACCTCAGTGATTTAGGCTGATTATTTGCAATCGCTTCTGGGCGATTTAGAAATTGAAAAGGCAAAAGTATTTTCTAGAATGCTCTAGAAAGTGAATTCAGAAGAGAGTTTCTCTCCCTTCAAGCCTCTAAATTAGCCCAGCAAAGCAACGGATCAGATAAATATACTGTCCAAAAGTGAGACTTCTGCCTACGACACTGCATGTACGAAGCCTAGACTATTGCACTTAATTATCTTGCCCTTCAGCTAGCTAAATTTTATGCTTGATTTTTTTCAAAGCACAGCGGTTTTCAACTTTAATCTTATCTTTGGCTGTTTAGTAGCACTGTATAGTGATCCTTCGCGAGCTCATGTCATGGTTGGCGAGCTCAAGTCGAGAAAAGTCATGTGTATGGCGCAGCTTGTGATTTCAGCAAGATTAGTGCAGCTCAAGAGTCGCGAATTTGATAAGCTAACGATTTTAACGAGATCAGGAGAAAATTTCATAAAAAGTACGTGGTAAACGAGTAAAAAAAGTTGTTTTGATATTTATTCATGCTGACATACAACTATGGTGAATAATATGGTGAAAGACCCTGTTTAAAAAGATTCACATGTACACGTAGCCATAGCTTTGATCGAAAAACAAGTTTTTCAAATTTTAGCACTGATTGTGCGCATAAAAATTTACATATAGACAGGAAAATTCGTTTATTTGTTGTACGCGTGGTTTACAACGTATGAACTGTATATATGCATCCTATGCAGTACAACCATAACCGGATTCCGTAAATATCATGTAGAGATCGGGCAGGACTTACTTCGAAAAGGACAAGCCTTTCAATGTCAGTTCTTATAAACCGATAATCTAAATAATACATAATCACACCGGAGATGTAATCCATAGCCCAAATGATAATCCAGAGAGATACATCAGTGTCTTGGCAAAAAGAGGCGCAACAATTGTAGTAAAAGCAAAAATATATTTAACGAAATTCTCTTAAACAGCAGTTTCTTTTTAGAAAAAAGGTTCATGACTCTCAGTTGCAATGTGTCGTGAAATTTTGAAAAAGGCGATAATTGAGGAAGTGGCGAGTTTTAATTTCAGTTTTCTAAGAAACCTGAGCTAAACTTGTCGACTGACTGACTGACTGACTGACCGAACTTTGACATATCCTTCAACTCATAGTTAGCAACTTAGCTTTGCGTCACCTGATAGCAGTGACCTATTGTCTTTTTAAAATGTCATTTGGAGGATTTAAAGAGTTCTTTAATCGAGAAAAGGTATGAAAATTGAATGCTGTTTTGCTCATGGCTTTCTTGAATTTTTTAAATTAATTATATTTATACCATCTTTCAGTCAGATGCAGTGTGCAATTAATTTTATTTAATTTGCTTGATCTTAACGAATGGGCATGATCAGCTTCATTTATAAATTGCAACTATTTGTGTCAAGTATCTTTTAACAAAAGTACATATAGGCTCAGAAATTTGTCTTCCCCGACTTAAGTATGGCTATGCTATTTTATATTTAAATTACTTCAAATAGAATTTTTAACAAGTCTGAGTTTTTAGACAATGCATTGATACTGATATGCTTTTTACCTTTATGCAGCCTTTAACTGGTTAACTGTGTAAGATTTGTAGATATAAACTTGCTTAGCTTAGCTTTATTGATCTAGATATCACATTATTGGCGTTGTAATGGCTATAGCCCTCAAAATGGCCGTTTGACAAGAGTACTGACGTTATTAGTCCTAAAACAATGGTGAACTCAACAATGGCAGAGTAGAGTTTGTAGCGGTAGCACTTGGCAATGGCGGTATATAACAAAAGACACCAACTGGGTTATAATTATCAATGTGTAATGTTAATACAAAAGCTTATGGCGTTATGGGGCACTGGGGGCTGCAACAATGGTCTGATGTAATTTAGTGGTATAGATGACAGTTGAGTAGATGATGATACTTGGGATGAAGCCGAGTAGCAAGTGATGGCTATGAGCACAGTGATGGCAGGGAGTAACAAGTAGGCAACAGATAAAGTGGCAAGATTGGGCATTGGCCCATGGCAGTATACAGTGGAGCAAGAGTGCGTAGACAGTCTGGCCCAGATAGAGTGGAGCCGTGGCGAGAGATAAGGAGAGAGAAGGAAGGAAAGGAAGGCATGCCAGAACAAAGGAAAGAAACGAAGGAGCGCCAGGACAGAAGTGAAAAAAACCCCCAGCCCGCCACCAGGCAGGGTTAATAAAGGAGCGCAGGAGGGTTAGCATAATATATGCAGAGAGTTATCATTGGCTGGCGCAGGAAAACAAGAAACAGAAATTATCGATCGCGTGAGACCATATAGGCTTACGCAAAGCTTACAAAGTACGCAGTGAATTAGCAATTGATACAGATTAGTTGCGTGCTACTACAAGTAAATGTGAGAATACACAATTGGAAATTTTAAATGAGAAATTGTAAGGAAAATTGTAGTCCAATGGCCCCTTTGTGAGACCATTTTAAACTAGCAACATCACATAGATTTTTATTAAAATTTTTAACTTTAGAAACAAGATTTTTGCAGAAGTAGACTGAGCTTAATAACATATTGATATATTATTGATATAGTATAGTGATATAGTTATAGTATTGATTGGTTATAGTGCTACTTTACTTAGGTTTTATATCTATAGTATAAAGTGCAATATTGTCATCAGTATTACTATTTTTTAGATTTGTTAAGCTACTTATATTTTGTCATTGATTTTTGTAAATTTTGAATAACATGCATATGTATAAATTGGTTCTAATATAGCATGTTTATAAAACCTATTTTCTAAAACTTTCAAAAGACTATATTAGAAGTTTCAATTTGAATGTAGAAATTTGTACACTTATTTTTTAAAAGTTCAAATTACTTCATTCTAATTAATAATATTAACATCTATATTAGATCTTCTATCTATGGTTTATATAGATAGCATAAGGATAATAAATGATTTTTATTGTTTAAGTTCTAATTTGATACTTTAATGTCCTTTCTCATCAGCATGCAAAAACCAAATACAGCTGCAACAATTCCAAATAAAACCAACAGACCTTCAAGCCCCAGAAGAAGTACAAGGAGGGCACACTTCGCCACCAGCTGCACAAGAACGCTATGGCGTCTCTCAGCGCCGGCATCGATCTGAAAACTGCGGTGCAGCTGCCGCAGGGCGAGGATCTCAACGATTGGCTTGCAGTGCACGCTGTGGACTTCTACAACCGGGTGAATCTGATCTACGGCACGGTGGCGGAGGAGTGCACGGAGGTCAGCTGCCCCAAGATGAGCGGCGGCTCCAAGTACGAGTACCAGTGGGCTGACAAGGGCCAGTACAAGAAGCCGACCTCCCTGCCTGCCAGGGAGTACATCCACCTGCTCATGGACTGGGTTGAGACGCAGATCAGCGACGAGGAACTTTTCCCCACCGACTCCAGCCGGCCGTTTCCCAAGACCTACTTGGCCAGCGTTAAGAAGATTTTCACTCGCTTATTTCGAGTCTTTGTTCACGTCTATATTCACCACTTTGAGCACCTGGTGTCTGTTGGCGCCGTGAGTACTTGGGCGTTCAATTTCGGACATCTGGTATCAAGCGTTGCCTTCATTGACATAAGTTGTGCCGGCCATCCCAAGCTGCTTGACACTAGGGAGTGGCTCCCCAAACCCTACCCAAGGCAGTTCGTTCCCTCACTAACTGTGTTAACTGTTGACACTTTTACCTAAAAGCTCAGCCACATTAATTTGGGCCTCGTGCGCATCAATTGGCCTGGGGGTTTGTCGTGTGATTTCCGCCTGTGTGAAAGTCAAGGCCATTGAACACTCCGTGTGGATGCGTGCTTGCGTACAAACCACCGTGTTCACGTTTGACATCGTTTGAAACGTACTTTATTGAACTTTCAACAATAATTATTTTTCAGGAAGCTCACGTGAATACCTGCTACAAGCACTTTTTCTACTTTGTGAACGAGTTCGCTCTGGTGGACAAGAAGGAACTGGAGCCGTTGGTGAGTCCTCATGTTTGACTGACAGGCGGAGCTATCTGCACTTATCCTGCTGTCCAGTAAATTGAACGAAACAAACATATGCGGTCTTAATTGCAGAAGGACATGACCATGAGAATGTGCCGGTAAAGAGACCTGTCTATTACTGACTTACTGAGTGTAGTGTGCAATAATCCTGATAGTCAAGTGGTTGGTGGATAATTGAATATCAGTTTGCAAAAGTGCAATAAACGTTTTTTTGCATGCGATGTTAAAGTTTAATCCAGATTTACTCATTTATCATTATGAATCGTGTTTGATAACTTACGCAGACTTTTGTTTGTTAAAAACATTCGACAGAGAAGATTGCATGCGGTCAGTCAGTATTTAATTGTGAAATGGTTTTGTATTCAATTATTTATTGCCAATATTTACAGGCTGAGAAATCGCCAGCTGAGTCTAATATTCTTCCAAAGAAGAAATTCCTTCTTTATTTTGTTAAATCCTTCCGTTTAACTCTATTCGTTTTTCTCAGTAAAGCAATTTCGAAAATTTTTGTCTGCTAAATTTACGACTCATTCTTCAATATACATCGGTGCAATGCGTTTTGACAACTTTTTAAAATAAAAATTCGTGATAATGATTCTATTAAGTGCTCTTCTTAGTTCCTGTTTTGTTTATTTGGTCTTGGGTCACAGCGTTGAATTCTGAGGAACTGAGAGTTGGGTCACAGCGGGGAATGCTGAGGAACTGAGAGTTGGGTCATTGCGGGGAATGCTGAGGAACTGAGAGTTGGGTCACAGCGTTGAATTCTGAGGAACTGAGAGTTGGGTCACAGCGTTGAATTCCGAGAAACTGAGAGTTGGGTCATTGCGGGGAATGCTGAGGAACTGAGGGTTGGGTCATTGCGGGAAATGCCGAGGAACTGAGAGTTGGGTCATTGCGGGGAATGCTGAGGAACTGAGAGTTGGGTCACTGTGGGGAATGCTGAGGAACTGAGAGTTGGGTCATTGCGGGGAATGCTGAGGAACTGAGAGTTGGGTCATTGCAGGGAATGCTGAGGAACTGAGAGTTGGGTCATTGCGGGGAATGCTGAGGAACTGAGAGTTGGGTCATTGCGGGGAATGCTGAGGAACTGAGAGTTGGGTCATTGCGGGGAATGCTGAGGAACTGAGAGTTGGGTCATTGCAGGGAATGCTGAGGAACTGAGAGTTGGGTCACTGCGGGGAATGCTGAGGAACTGAGAGTTGGGGCATTGCGGGGAATGCTGAGGAACTGAGAGTTGGGTCATTGCGGGGAATGCTGAGGAACTGAGAGTTTGGGTCACAGCTGAATTCCGAGAAACTGAGAGTTGGGTCATTGCGGGGAATGCTGATCGAGGAACTGATGGCTGTATCATTGCGGGGAATGCTGAGGAACTGAAGGTTGGGTCATTGCGGGGAATGCTGATCGAGGAACTGATGGCTGTATCATTACGGGGAATGCTGAGGAACTGAAGGTTGGGTCATTGCAGGGAATGCTGAGGAACTGAAGGTTGGGTCATTGCAGGGAATGCTGAGGAACTGAAGATTGGGTCATTGCAGGGACTGCTGAGGAACTGAAAGTTGAGTCATTGCAAGGAATGCTGGGGAACTGGGGGTTTGGGGCATTGCTGAGTAACTGAGGGTCGCCTGTGCCCGAGATGCGCCCGTGACGCTGTTGAATCTGCTGTCACAGCTGCCGCTCCCATGCAGCTCCATTATTGCTTCCCCTGCCGCTATAGCGATCCGTTTGCTGGATGGATCGTTAAGGCGGTGCCGATCCGCTTTAGATAGGATATGCCGCTTTTGGCGGTGGCGGCGAAGCGCCGGTTCTTCGCCAAAAGATTTCTGTCAGCGCAGTCTGTCATGCCAGGCCGATTCGTTTTGCTTTGGCAAGGCGGCAGATGATCGGTCTCGATCAGCAACGCCAAGACGAACCCGTGCAGCAATCAGTCTTAGCTCACTGCGTAGAAAAAATTGTAACAGATCTGATATAGCACTACATGTAAAAACTATGAGTTGAGCGCTGTGCCAATTATGATCTGAGGCGCACGACGTGGGTAGGATTTAAAATAAACACAGAATCCTTATTTTATAAATAAAAAACTCTATGAATATCAATCGAGCTACATGTACATGTATAAAGAAAGGCCGCAAAAAACATTGGGTCATGCCTCCTTTCATGCATAAAGCAATAAGAATTTTTGTACTGAAAAATTACGAAAACAGCTATATCTCCCTAATGTCTTTTAGGGTAAAACCTGCAGCCTCCTAAATTTACCAAGAAACGTATGTAGTTTTCCGTCCTAACTTAAGTAGTCCTTGGACAGCGGCCCAGTTTCCGATGCCGTTGGATTGCTATGTTGAATACATGTACATGTACAGGTAATAATACATGTAGTTAGCTAAGAGTGCATACAATTTGTATATAAACCAGCTGTGTTTTTTGGCACGAAAGAGAGAATCAAAATCTAAATGATAAAACCTTTGAATGTGAAATTTCGACGGTTAAAAATTCCGTGTCGTGAAATTTTTATGCTGAATGTATGTTGTTTATGTTGAATGTTTATTTTGAATTTGAATTTTGAATTATTTTGAATTTATGTTGAATGTAAATTCGCTCAAAGTTCAAAATTTTCGGCGTTATGAACCTTTGAAGTTTGAAACACGTAAACAAACATATATGTTCATTTTTAGCAGTTAAGAACTAGTTTTTGCAGATATAAAATCTTCTTTTACAATAATAGTATTAGAATCTTGTTTAAAGTTTGTTAAAACAAGCTAATTTTTGTCCGTTATTTAAGTTTATTTCTTTCTGAAAAAGCAGTTTTCGTTTTCAACATTTTGAGTTATCGTGTTGATAAAATAGATTCTTTAGCAAAATCTAAACGCAAAGATGCTGATTTTAATTAGGTTTTATAAGCTTGTTTTGTTCTTCTAAAAGTATTAAATATCGCAGATCCATTCATTACTCTCAGGTAGAATGAGTTCAGATCAGATCTTAGGTAGAATGAGTTCAGACTACAGACAAGACAGTTAAGATGGTGACCAAAATTGCGTTTGTTGATTGATTTCATGCCGCATGTACACTGCTTTATGTGATATTCTAATACTCTAGAAAAGAGCCATTATCATATTTTGTGTTAAGTTCTGTTTAGTTAGTAATATTATACTGAAATCCTTTCTGTATTGTCTGTATTATTAGTTATATTCTGTAATTATTAATATATTATATTCCACCATATTTTCTACTGGTATCTAGAGTAGTATAATATAAAAGTATTCTTTCAATAAAAATACTTATAATGTAATTCCAAGTTAGCAAAGGAAAATATTATCTATTGTCTATTTATACTTTTTAGCAATCATATACATCAACTATTATTAGGTTAGGAAGGTGTCCAGTGTATGCTAGAATTTTTTGGGCAAAAATTTAGGTGTATACCAAATACGCCAAAAATTGGAAATGTGACTTGTCATATATGCCAAAATTTAAAAATTATGCAAATTTACTTTTCTTTTGCAACAATAAAGAACATTTTTTCTATTGTTATATTTAATATTTATAAACATTATATTTATAGCAAACATTATCACATTCAATTAATATTTTCATTTTTTATTTGCACTCCCATTTCCTCTTTTAAACTACTTACATATTTCTTTGAAATGTTTCACCTTTTGTTATAGAAACTAATAATAAATAATTGTTTATGTATTTAGTTCCCCTTTCCCCTTTCCCATCTCCCCTTCTCCCTTCTGCCAGCTTCACCCTAGCCCATCATGGCAACTTCTACACTGGCCCGATCACTGCTGTGAAAGCTACCAAGGCGCTGAAGAGCATACACGCTGACACTGCCTATGGAGTTGACCGAGTGCCTTCCAGGGTTCTGCAGTTGTCAGAGCTTACAGACAGCATTACTAGCATCCTGAACAAGTACTGCTGTCTTGGCGGCGACCCAGCTGCTATAGCTGCCCCCCTCTGGTGTACTTCAAGAATTGTCTCTATCCCAAAGAAGGGCACCTCCACGAGCCTTGAAAACCAACGCGGCATCGCATTGGAGTGCACGTTGCCAAAGCTGCTGAATGTAGTGTTGCGCAATCGGCTCCTCCCTGTCCTGAACTCGCTGCTGCTCGAGCTCCAAAGCGGCTTTAGGCCTGGCAGATCCACCATGGAGCAGATTGTGGCCATTCAGTGCATTGTCAAAACCTGCAAGACTCGTCGTCGAGCCGTGTCTATCGTCTTTGTTGACTTCCGGAAGGCCTTCTACTCTGTCAGCAGGATGGCTTTAGCCTGGCTCCTGGCTCATTACGGCGTCCCCGACACCCTGGTGACGGCAGATATGAACCTGTACCACAACTCAAAGGCGTTTGTTGATTCTAGCGATGGCCCTACGGTCGAGTTTGATACCACTTCCGGGGTGCTCCAAGGGGACACGCTATCTCCCCTGCTTTTCATTCTGGCTGTTGTGTTGACTACATCCTGCGCCGCTGCCTTCGTGATAACAACAGCTTTGTCCTTGCGCCTCAGAGTAGCTCCCGCCACACTGCCGTGATGCTCCCAGCCCTCGCCTACGCTGATGACATCGCGCTGCTGTGCCGAGACTTTGTAGCAGCTCAGCACGCTCTTACTCAACTCTCCGAGGAAGGTGCTCGGATCGGCCTGCAGATTAACGCAGGCAAGACGGAGGTGCTACACGTGGGTGCTGACAATGCCCCACCACTGACCCTGCCCAACGGCGAGGCCATCTCAACGTGCAGCGACTTCCGCTACCTAGGCACCCTCGTGATGAGCCCAGAGGCGATCATCATGGACAGGAAGACCCAGGCCTTGTGCGCCATGCATCACCTCAGGCCGATCTTCACCTCCGGAGCGCGTGACGACCTGAAGATCCACCTGTCCCGCGCCGCCGTAGAGCCGATCCTTCTCTACGACATGGAGGCTGTCCCGATGACAACCACGCGCGAGCGGGCCCTGGACGCGATGCACCGCAACCTGCTGCGCAAGGCGCTGGGCGTGCGCTACCCGGCCGTCCTCCCGACGGCCCAGCTGATG
This sequence comes from Macrostomum lignano, assembly GCA_002269645.1. NCBI lineage: Eukaryota > Metazoa > Platyhelminthes > Macrostomidae > Macrostomum > Macrostomum lignano. Next base: position 20,737 of record NIVC01003337.1, read on the forward strand.
GCGAGATCGAAATCTCCGTCCCTCAGCGCCACCCTCCGCCGGCGCCGCCAGGCCCTGCTGGGACACTGCCTGCGGTGGTTCGCCCGCGATGACGACAACCCGCTCGGACTGGCCGTTCTGCACCCGCCGACCGAATGGTTCCGCCGCGGCCAAGGGCGGACCCAGACGCTCCCGGAGACACTTGTTGCCGACCTGGAGGCAATTGGACTGACCCCCAGACTGCTGCGACCTGCCCTGCCCCTCTTTTTTGCAATCGTGTACGCACTAGCGCCCCCCGACCCTAGCGTTGTTGTAATGGAATGTAATGTAATTACAGAAACTGGAGGGTACTTGCACCTATTTTCAAGTTGCTTTTTATACCACTTTTGTACCAAATATGCATGCCAATGAACTATGTGGGGCTAATGTAGGCCAGAAAATTCTAGAATACGGGACACCTTCCTAACTATGGCATACACTATCGCAGATTCATATCTAGTCAATAAGTCATATATCACATGCACTTGTGCCCCCAGTCACCCCTATGCCTTTGCCATTGCCAACACACAAATGCCACCTAAGCCAAGGCTTGAAAATTAGTCTAGTGTAACTAATCTAGATGACTATCATAATTTTTATCCAACTAATAAAGACTAGGTGCCTTTTGGGAGTATTAGAGCTAATAATCACTTTTGCAACCTACATCTATACCCATTTTTGGAAGTGAGGGACCCAGCTACATATCATCTGCCTACTTGGTGTAGCTATCTAGGCCAGAAATATCTTAGTACAATTATTGCTGCTCACACCTATGCCAATGCAAGCTATCTGCAGGAAGCCCACAGGGTTTTAATTTTTGCTTTTTATACCCTCTCTCTTTTCATATATCTTGGGTTAAGAGCTGCACATTTGAGTTTTATTGCTAAAATTTTATATGTTTTAGCAACTATTTTAATTTTATCCATGCTTAGGCGCAAACTTGGGATTCACTTGGCCGTTTCTATTGGCAACACATACATGTAAGTCGCTATGGGACAGAATAGTAGTCACATGACTGCTCTCAGCCAATAGCAACTTACATGTGTGTGTTGCCAATAGAAATGGCCGGGTGATTCCCAAGGTTGCGCATGTATGATATTACCTTTGTAATAATATATTTGAAACTATGTTTATTATGAAACAAGTTTAAAGTAGTTTTTTCATTACTTCATTATTTATTAATTTTTGTCATTTCAAATAGGTATTAAGGTTTAGTATTTGTATATTTAAACAAAATTTTAATGTAATCAGTTATAAAAATAATACTATTGTATAAACTAGAATATGGTATAATATAAATAAGAAATTAATGAATATTTTTATATGTAAAGCCTTATTTTAAACTTGCTTATATTCCTAGGAAATAATTTATCTTGTATTTTATTTTTATAATCTTTTTTAAATTGATTTCTCTCAATAAAAAAATTAATATTCTATCCTTAACTTCATGTGAATGGAGCCAGACAATATAGGCCCTAGTAGCAGTGCTACTGGGTCCATTGTTAGAATTTTCCCTCATAAAAAATTTGGATTCATCAAAGTCAAGCAGCGCCAAAGCAAGGAGCCTGGAATTGGCAAAGAGAACTCCGAATATAATGAAATCAGTGACTACCATTTTCACTACTCAAATCTCATTGGCTATGGTGATATCCTTCAGCCTAAAATTGCTGATCGCATAAGCTTCATACCCAAAGAGGGCAGCAAGAAGCCAGATGGAAGCGGCGAGGCCAAGCCGTATGCACAAAAGCCAACCCTGATCAGCTTGGCTCGCCGCAACCCTGAAGAGTGGCAGGCTGCCCTCACCATCTGCCTGGATCTCCTGCATGCTGCTGCAGCTGAAGATGATGATGATGTGGCTGAGAAAAATGAGGAGGCATTGGTGGCTGCAGTGCGGTGCGAGCCGCTCTGGCAGGAACTCACTGCTCGCGAGGTCGACTTGAAGGTATGCGGCTTAAACGTTTGACTTTTTCCAGTTTAATGAATGAAGACGCCGTCATCTACCCCTCACCGCCTCCACCCCTCACCGCCTCCACCCCTCACCGCCTCCACCCCTCACCGCCTCCACCCCTCACCGCCTCCACACCTCACCGCCTCCACCCCTCACCGCCTCCACCCCTTTCTGCCTCCACCCCTTACTGCCCCCACCCCTTTCTGCCTCCACCCCTTACTGCCTCCACCCCTTTCTGCCTCCACCCCTTACTGCCTCCACCCCTTACTGCCTTCACCCCTTACTGCCTCCACCCCTTACTGCCTCCACCCCTTACTGCCTCCACCCCTTTCTGCCTCCACCCCTTTCTGCCTCCACCCCTTTCTGCCTCCACCCCTCACCGCCTCCACCCCTCACCGCCTCCACCCCTTTCTGCCTCCACCCCTTAATGCCTCCACCCCTTACTGCCTTCACCCCTTACTGCCTCCACCCCTCACCGCCTCCACCCCTCACCGCCTCCACCCCTTACTACCTCCACCCCTCACCGCCTCCACCCTTCACCGCCGCCTCCACCCCTCACCGCCTGCACCCCTCACCGCCGCCTCCACCCTCACTGCCTCCACCCGCAGACGGCCCGCTCCCTGTGCCGGCTGTCCCTGGGTCTGAACCGGCCACCCCTGCGCCGCCGCGGCCTGCTGCCGAACTTTCTGGACCGCTGCCTGTCTGCCGGCGGCACGCAGGCTCCTGCCGAATTTTTCACTCCGCTGTTCGAAAGCGCCGCCGAGGGAAAGTCCAAGGACCGCCGGCTGATGCTGGACTACCTCAGGCTGTGCCTGGACCTGGCCAAGAGCTGCAGCGTGCCAGCGATGCTGCGCCTCTTGGAGCCGCTAGTGGTCGGCGCCGATGACCCTGAAGGAGCGACGCGCACCAGCCAGGGTCTGCTGCTGGAGCTACTGCGGCTGTCGGTGGCGCCCGAAGGCAGCGAGCAGCTCCGGCTTCCGTGGCGCCGGCTGCCCGTGGTGCCCACCGCCTTCGAGATGGAAGGCCGCGGCTCCGCCGTGTCCGAGTTTCTGCTGCCGGTTCGAGCGCGGGGAGCCTATGAAGATGTGGAAGACTACTGCAACACCTATTTCAGGTGCGCGGCTGTCTGGCTGTCTCTCTGTCTGTCTGTCTGTCTGTCTGTCTGTCTCTGTCTGTCTGCCTGTCTGTGTCTGTCTGTCTGTCTGCCTGTCTGTATCTGTCTGTCTGTCTGTCTGTCTGTCTGTCTGTCTGTCTGCCTGTCTGCCTGTCTGTCTGTCTGTCTCTGTCTGTCTGCCTGTCTGTGTCTGTCTGTCTGTCTGCCTGTCTGTGTCTGTCTGTCTGTCTGTCTGTCTGTCTGCCTGTCTGCCTGTCTGTCTGTCTGTCTGTCTGTCTGCCTGTCTGTCTGTCTGTCTGTCTGTCTGTCTGTCTGTCTGTCTGTCTACTTACTTTTATTTGAAAAATCATAGTTATTCATACTACGATACATATCGTTAGTCCAGCTAACACAGCATTTCCGCCTTCCGCAGGCTATTCCGAGCCGACTGCTTCGACCGGGTTGTCAAGGGCACTCGCGCCTGGCAGCGCGGCGAGCTGGAAAGTCGGGACATGTCGGTCTACACCGCGGTGCGCCTGTGCGGAGTCCGCCTGAGCAGCAGCTGCGGCGGCTCCTGGCCGATGACCCTCGGCCTTCGGTTCCGCCTCGGCAACGGTGACCAGGTGGAGCGCTGGGACCGCAGCTCCAAGCTGCTGCCCGGCAATCTGCTGTGCATCTCCCCGGATGCGAACTTCGACCCGGCCCAGATGCTGTGGGCCACCGTGGCCTTTCGCGACTCCAAGCAGCTGCAGCGGGAGTCGGTGATCTGGATCGAGCTGTGCAGCGACTGCAACCCCGTTAGCGATGTGCAAGCCTTCCAGAGCATGCTGGCCAGGTGAGACTGGGTGCGGCAGATGCTTTTGTGGCTGTTGTGAGGTTGTAAGGGTTTAACACCTGCATAATGGGATCTCTGATTAGGGATTAATAAATACATGATGGGATCTCTGATTAGGGATTAACACCTGCATGATGGGATCTCTGATTAGGGATTAGCACCTGCATGATAGGATATCTGATTAGGGATTAACACCTGCATGATAGGATCTCTGATTAGGGATTAACACCTGCATGATGGGATCTCTGATTAGGGATTAACACCTGCATGATGGGATCTTGTGATTAGGGATTAATAAATGCATGATGGGATCTCTGATTAAGGGATTAACACCTGCATAATGGGATCTTTGATTAGGGATTAACACCTGCATGAAGGGATCTTGTGATAAGGGATTAATAAATGCATGATGAGATCTCTGATTAGGGATTGACACCTGCATGATGGGATCTCTGATTAGGGATTAACACCTGCATGATAGGATCTCTGATTAGGGATTAACACCTGCATGATAGGATCTCTGATTAGGGATTAACACCTGCATAATGGGATCTCTGATTAGGGATTAACACCTGCATGATGGGATCTCTGATTAGGGATTAACACCTGCATAATGGGATCTTTGATTAGGGATTAACACCTGCATGATGGGATCTTGTGATAAGGGATTAATAAATGCATGATGGGATCTCTGATTAGGGATTGACACCTGCATGATGGGATCTCTGATTAGGGATTAACACCTGCATGATGGGATCTCTGATTAGGGATTAACACCTGCATGATAGGATCTCTGATTAGGGATTAACACCTGCATAATGGGATCTATGATTAGGGATTAACACCTGCATTAATGGGATCTCTGATTAGGGATTAACACCTGCATGATGGGAACTCTGATTAAGGGATTAACACCTGCATGATAGGATATCTGATTAGGGATTAACACCTGCATTAATGGGATCTCTGATTAGGGATTAACACCTGCATGATGGGATCTCTGATGAGTGCAGGGTCTAGACATAAAGCAACAGTAGCATGAGAGCCCGGCCATTTGACCCGACCACTGCCCCCCCCCCGCCGCAGGCAGTCATCCGGGATGCTCATGGCGGAGTCGCCCACCCTGTTCAAGGCCTGCGAGCCTGTGCTCCGCAGTCTGCAGCAGTTCCAGGCTGACCGGCTGCCCTTCGCCGAGGTGCTCTCCGCCGCCCAGGTGAATCGAGCTCGCGACCTACCAGACTACGTGGCGCGCTATTACAGCGCCAAGCCGGCGCCGCCGCGCCTGCCCAGCCTGGACATCGGGCAGGAGCTGAAGCTGGACAGCAGCCAGGCCGCAGCCTTCTCCAACGCCCTGCACAGGCGGCTGGCCATCATCCAGGGTCCGCCGGGCACCGGCAAGAGCCGCCTCGGGGTGCTCATCGTCCGCCAGCTGACCGCGCTGCCCACCTTCCGCCCGCCGGCCCTGGTGCTGGCCTACAAGAACCGCGCCCTCGACGATTTCTTGTCGGATCTGCTGCAGCACTTTCCCGCCGACCAGGTGCTGCGGGTTGGCGGCCGCTGCAGCCGCAAGGAGCTGGACAAGATCAGCCTGGCCGCGCTGCTGGCTGGCGCCGAGGGCGCCAGCGCCCGTGGGGTGCAGCTGAGGCAGGTGAGAAATGACGGCGTTGTAATAAACTTAACCCAGCTCAACGTAATAAACCTAATCAGTGATACAGTCAGTGACAGTCCGTGACACAGTCAGTGACACAACCAGTGACAAAATTAGTGACAATCAGTGACACAATCAGTGACACAATTAGTGACAATCAGTGACACAATCAGTGACACAATTAGTGAAACAGTCAGTGATACAGGCAGTGACACAGTCAGTTACACAGCTAGTGACACAATCAGTGACAATCATCGACTCAGTCAGTGATACAGTCAGTGACACAGTCAGTGACACAATCAGTCTTACAGTTAATGACACAATTAGTGACACAGTGACACATCAGTGACCTAATCAGTGACACATCGGTGAGACAATCAGTGACACCGTCAGTGACACTATCAGTGACACATTCAGTGAGACAATCATTGACACAGTCAGTGATACAATCAGTCTTACTGTCAATGACACAATTAGTGACACAGTGACACATCAGTGACCTAATCAGTGACACATCGGTGAGACAATCAGTGACACCGTCAGTGACACTATCAGTGACACATTCAGTGAGACAATCATTGACACAGTCAGTGACACAATCAGTCTTACTGTCAGTGACACAATTAGTGACACAGTGACACATCAGTGACCTAATCAGTGACACATCGGTGAGACAATCAGTGACACCGAAAAAAAAGTGACACAGTGACACAGTCGATGAAATAGTCAGTGATTGAGTGAATGAGTCAGTGACACAACAAGTGACACAGTTACTGACAATCAGTGCCGCACGGATCCCGCAGGTGTCAGAGGAGCAGGATCGCGCCCGCTCCGAGCTGCAGCGCCTGCTCGCCCGTTTCAACCGGGTGTTCAGCAGGCAGGCGCTGCTGCTGGCTGAGCACCTGTCTGAGCAGCAGCTCTGCGGACTGCTGCTGGCCCGGCAAACTGCCTGGCAACTGAAAGCAGTGCAGGCAGAGCTGAAGTCCTGCCCGGGCGGCAAGCTCAGGCCGCACCTCATCGCTCAACTGTCGGACGAGTCTCGGACCAAGTTGAGCCCGCTGGCCTCCGCGTTTGTCGAGGTGAGAGGGGAGAAGTGAATGCTAAATATGCATAATGCTGTAGTCAGGGTTATAGGCTACTTATAGAGCTACCTTCTCAACTGGTGACCCTTTTTGCCAATTTGTCACCTATTTTTGTCAACTGTTATATTGCACGGACTTCGACAAAGCAGAAGCATTTTCATTGTTATTACGAGCTATTAGAAACTGGCTTTTTTAAGTGTCTGAAGCAAGCGTTAAAAACCACGATTGCCTGCTCTGGCATCGGTCAAGAAGATCCAAGAGAAGAGACTTAATGCGTCATTGCACACGCGTTCTAAAAACATCATTTCAGGCCCTGAAGCAGTGGATTCCAGAGGCCTCCGTCACTGAGAAGATCTTTCGGCCGACGCCTCCACCGCCACCTCCACCGCCGCCACCTCCGCCGCCACCTTCAGCAGAAGCCGCCGATGAGGATGTCGAGAATCCTCCGGGACCGTCCGCCAAGTCTCGGAAGTCCCGCGGCAAGTCGCGCCGCCAGGCCGCCCAGTCGGCGGGATCGGCCGCGATGGAAGCTGACGCTGATGCAGACGTGGCGCTGGAGCGGCAGGTGAGCGGACAGCTTGTTCTCACGAGGGGTGACTTTATATAGTAATGAACTTGTCTGCTTGGTAGGACAATAATGAGTACGGAAGCGATTGTTTGTTGTTGAAATACCATTTGAAATGTCAGTTGTCTGATTGCAGTTGCACAGCACCCTGGTGCAACGCCTTCAGGACTTTCCAGTTTTAAATGATGCGCTTTGTCCGAGGTGCAACTCAAAACTTCTAAATCTCAAGTGACTCTGGGGCGACTCGTGTGACTATTTTAATGACTCATAAAACGACTGCAATGCGATGGAGAAGCGACTGTTGAGTCGCGAGTGGATCACGTCAGTTTCATAGTCGTTAGTCGTGAAAAAAGTCACTCAAAGTCGTTGTTTCAGCTCTTAGCTTTCTACTAACTCAGTGGTAATAATAATAATTGATTACACCTGCCCCAATTGGGCCAGATGTGCAACCGACAGCTCAGCCGCAGCTATTGCGCGGCGCATCTGAAGTCTGCGTACGGCTGTTCAGTCCAATGACTGGGGGGTCGCCACACACAGCCTCAATTACCCCATTTTACAACTGGGTAAACTGAAGCACGAGTGGGATTTGGGAATCGAACTCTCGACCTTCAAGTCGTGAGTCCGATGCCCCATCCACTACATGCAGATGCGGTTCAGACGCAACTCAGTGATTCTACAGCGACTTTGGCACGCCTCAGATACAACTCTACGGCTCCAGGGTCGTTTCAGAGTCACCGGCAAAAAACGCTTCAAATTGACTCTTAGAAAACTCTTTTTTACGACTTTTTGGCGAATTTTACCATGACATCTTGTTGTTTTAGAGTCTTATAGAGTCGCTTTTTTCCTACTTTACCTGTGTTGCTTGCAATAGCAATGAAACGACTCTTAGGGGACGCTTCTTGACCTTGGTACCGTTTTCATTAGGTCATTCACCTCTATGCTAAAATCTGATAGATTGCATCGATGCATACGAGTGTAGATTTATATATCTATGTATTTCTCAGGAGCGACTGGCCGTCTTTGCCGATCACGTGGGCAACCTGGAGAAGGACACGGTGGTTCGCTTTGACTGGGACTCGCAACAGCAGAAACAGAAGCAGCAACAGCAACAGCAGCAGCAACAGCAACAGCAGCAGCAATGGCTGGCTCCGTTCCTGGCCTCGCCAGATCAGCTGACTTCGGGATCGGCTGCCACGGCCGCCAGGGCTGCCCAGCTGGCTGCTGTTGAGGACCTCTGGGCGCTGAAAGGCGAGGAGCGCGCGGTGCTGCTGCAGCTGGTGCTGCTGCAGGCTGCTGGTGACTGCGTGCCGCAACTGCAGGTGAGCAGGTTTGGGTTTGGGGTTGGCTGGATTCTTGGATACTTCAGATTGAGAACTGGATGATGCTTAAAATACCAGCCTACTCCACTGCACTCCGATTCACAGAGATCCCATCCAGATGCTTAGAGATTCCACTCAGATCCTCAGATATCCCACCCAGATTCTCAAAGATCCTCACAGATCCTCCGGGATTTTACTGAGATCCAGGTCAGAGATCCCACTCAGATCCTCAGAGATCCCACTCAGATCCTCAGAGATCCCATTCAGATCCTCACAGATCCTTAGAGATCCCAATCAGATCCTCAGAGATCCCATCCAGATGCTTAGAGATTCCACTCAGATCCTCAGATATCCCACCCAGATTCTCAAAGATCCTCACAGATCCTCCGGGATTTTACTGAGATCCAGGTCAGAGATCCCACTCAGATCCTCAGAGATCCCATTCAGATCCTCACAGATCCTTAGAGATCCCAATCAGATCCTCAGAGATCCCATCCAGATCCTCACAGATCCTTAGAGATTCCACCCAGATCCTCCGGGATCCCACTGAGATCCTCAGAGATCCCAACCCGCAATTTCGAACTGGCATTTGCATCCCCCAAATGCGTCACCTTTGACCCCCAGTCGGCCATCAACGACTTCTGCAGCCTGGCGGCAATGCGCCGGGAGCTTCGCCTGCGCCGCACGGCCGCCCTGCTGCGCACCAAGCGGATTGTCGGCATGACCGTCACAGGCGCCAGCATCCAGCGGGACATCCTGCGCCTGGTGCGGCCCAGCCTGCTGGTGGTTGAGGAGGCCGCCGAGGTTGGCGAGCCGCAGCTGCTGGCCTGCCTGAGTCCATCCGTGCAGCACCTTGTGCTCATCGGCGACCACAAGCAGCTCAGGCCGCCCACGGAGAGCCACCGACTGGCCAGGTGCTGGCCATGAGATCAGAGTCCTGATCCCGTTTCCTGATCCCAATCCCATCCTGATCCCAAATTTCCCATTCTGATCCCAATCCCCATCCTGATCCCCTTCCCCATCCTGATCCCCATCTTGATCCCCATCCTGATCCCAATCCTGATCCCCATCCTGATCCCATTCTCCATCCTAATCCCAATCCTGATCCCCATCCTGATCCCATTCCCCATCCTAATCCCCATCCTGATCCCAATCCTGATCCCCATCCTGATCCCCATCCTGATCATAATCCTAATCCTGATCCCCATCCTGATCATAATCCCAATCCTGATCCCCATCTTGATTCCATTCCCCATCCTGATCCTAAACCAGTTCTGATCCCCCGAACCCGCAGATACTTCGACCTGGACGTCTCAATGTTCGAGCGCCTCATCAACAACGGCATCTCCTATGACCAGCTGGCCCTGCAGAACCGCATGCGTCCGGAGCTGTCCCAGTTCCTGCGGGACATCTACCCCGGCCTGAAGGACAACCTGCCGGTGGTCACGAAGCACCAGGCGACCGCCTGCGTGGCGAAGTCGGCCTTCTTCTGGGATCACAGCGAGCCGGAGACTGGCGATCGCAGCTACATCAATAAAGAGGAGGCTGAGCGGTGCGTGGCGCTGGCTCTGTTCCTCATCAGCCAGGGTGTGGCGCCCAGCCGCATCACCATCCTGGCCGCCTACCGCAGCCAGACGGCCCTCATCAGCCAGCTGGTGCGACAGCGGGCCGAGCAGCACCAGCACCTGTTCCCTGAGTACTTTGCCAACTGGGCTAAGGGTAAGTCTGTATCGGCTGGTTCTGTTGGATTAGAGCGAGTGACCAATGCGAGTGAGATGGATGAGAGTGACATGAAGTGACAGAAATGGGAGTGACAGAGATTAGAATGCAAGAGATTAGAGTGACAGAGATAGAAGTAACAGAAATGAGAGGTACAGAGATAGAAGTGACAGAAATGAGTGTGACAGCAATTGAGGTGACAGAAACGAGTGTGACAGAGATAGGAATGACATACTGTAGATGAGAGTGACACAGATAACAGAGAGTGACAGAGATAAGAGTGACACAGTTGATAGTGATAAAGTCATGAGAGTGACAGGGATGAATATTAACAGAAGAGCAAAAACAGATAAAGTGGGACCAAGCAAAGCAGGACTCAGGCAAGGTGCATTGTGAATCTCTGTCACTCCAGCCGGCGGTTCAGCAGGCGCGGCAGCCGCAGGGGAAGCCGAGGAGGCTGACGATGAGGCGGTGGAGAGCCGCGGGCCGCCCATCCTGGCGCACACGGTGGACGTGTACCAGGGCGACGAGAACGACTTTGTGATCGTGTCGCTGGTCCGGTCAAACGAAGAGTGCACTGTCGGCTTCCTCAAGGAGGTGAGCAGGCGGTGCGTGGCGCAGTCGCGGGCCCGCTGCGGCTTCTGGCTTATCGGCAACGCCGACTGCTTGACCAAGGAGGTCGGGCACTGGCGCACCCTGCTGAAATCGATGCGGGAGGCCGGCTGCGTGGGCAAGCAGCTGCCGCTGCGCTGCGTGCTGCACCCGGCCGAGACGCAGCTGGAGGCCTCGGACGCCGCCTCCGTGCCCGCAGTTGGTGCCAAATTCTGCACCCTGAACTGCGACATGATGATGGAGTGCGGCCTGCACCGCTGCCCGCTGCCCTGCCAGCCGCGCCACTCGCACGACCGCTGCGCCGTCCGCTCCGAGGTGACCCTGCCGGACTGCGGCCACCGGGCTGCGAAGCTCTGCCACCAGAGCCTGGAGGAGCTGCGCTGCTGCACCATGGTGGACTTCGCCTTCGAGGCCTGCGGCCACCCTGGCAGGAAAGAGTGCTGGCAGCCTGAGGGACAGCTGCAGTGCCTGAGGGTGAGCGGCCGGTCATCTCACCTTTCTGCATCTCAACTGCCTGCATCTCACCTGCCTGCATCTCACCTGCTTTGCATCTCACCTGCCTGCATCTCACCTGCATTGCATCTCACCTGCCTGCATCTCACCTGCTTTGCATCTCACCTGCCTGCATCTCACCTGCTTTGCATCTTACCTGCTTTGCATCTTACCTGCCTTTGCATCTCACCTGCTTTGCATCTTACCTGCTTTGCATCTCACCTGCCTGCATCTCACCTGCTTTGCATCTCACCTGCCTGCATCTCACCTGCTTTGCATCTTACCTGCCTTTGCATCTCACCTGCCTGCATCTCACCTGCTTTGCATCTTACCTGCCTTTGCATCTCACCTGCTTTGCATCTTACCTGCCTTTGCATCTCACCTGCTTTGCATCTTACCTGCCTTTGCATCTCACCTGCCTGCATCTCACCTGCTTTGCATCTCAACCTGCCTGCATCTCACCTGCTTTGCATCTTACCTGCTTTGCATCTTACCTGCCTTTGCATCTCACCTGCTTTGCATCTTACCTGCTTTGCATCTTACCTGCCTTTGCATCTCACCTGCTTTGCATCTCAACCTGCATCTCACCCTGCTTTGCATTGCATCTAACCTGCCTTTGCATTTCACCTGCCTGCATCTCACCTGCTTTGCATCTCAACTACCTGCATCTCACCCTGCTTTGCATCTCACCTGCCTTTGCATTTCACCTGCCTGGATCTCACCTGCCTGCATCTCACCTACCTTGCATCTCACCTGCCTGAATCTCACCTGTCTAAATCTCACCCGCCTTGCATTTCACCTGCCTTGATCTCACCCGCCTTGCATCTCACCCGCCTTGCATCTCACCCACCTGCATCTCACCTGCCTTGCATTTCACCTGTTTGCATCTCATCTACTTGCATCTCACCTGCCTGCATCTCACCTGCCTGCATCTCACCTGCCTGCATCTCACCTGCCTGCATCTCACCTGCCTGCATCTCACCTGCCTGCATCTCACCTGCCTGCATCTTAACTTCCTGTATCTCATATCTAATTTTCACACATGAATATTACACCTGTATCTCACACACGATATGTATCGAAAGACCGCTGACTCAGTCAAGCATCGGCTGTTAACCCGCAGCCGTGCGATCGCGACCTGCCCGGCTGCGGCCACCGCTGCCAGCTCCTGTGCTGGGAGCGCTGCGCCCCCGAGTCCTGCGCCCAGTGCCGCGCCGATGAGGCGGCCCGCAACGCTGAGCTGCAGGCCCGGCGCCAGGCGGCGCAGGACGAGGCGAGGCGTGAGGCGAAGGTGGAACTGGAGGCCATCAAGAAGCAGATGGACGGCTGCGTGAAGCGGCTGGAGCTGACCAGGGACGGCGAGTCAGCGTCAGAGTTCCTGGATGTTGAAGACCGGGTGTTAAAGTACATCAGGGCTGAGCACAGCTGGTACCCCACTGTGAATCGTGTGGAGAAAGTGCTCAACGCGTCGCTAAAGAGGAAATTTCTTAGCTACAAGAGCACCTTAATGTTTGAGCCGGACAGGTAATTAACAAGTCAAATTGCATTTTGCTTTTTGAATTTGAATCACCCTACTATTAGTAGAAATGCAAACATTTCATAGGATTTTATAGATTTTCGAATTACTCTACTTTCAGTAGAAATGCAAACATTTCATAGGATTTTATAGATTTTCGAATTACTCTACTTTCGGTAGAAATGCAAACGCTTCATAGGATTTTATAAGATGTTCGAATCACTTTACTTTCAGTAGAAATGCAAACATTTCATAGGATTTTATAGATTTTCAAATTACTCTACTTTCAGTAGAAATGCAAACGCTTCATAGGATTTTATAAGATGTTCGAATCACTTTACTTTCAGTAGAAATGCAAACATTTCATAGGATTTTATAGATTTTCAAATTACTCTACTTTCAGTAGAAATGCAAACGCTTCATAGGATTTTATAAGATGTTCGAATCACTTTACTTTCAGTAGAAATGCAAACGCTTCATAGGATTTTATAAGATGTTCGAATCACTTTACTTTCAGTAGAAATGCAAACGCTTCATAGGATTTTCTAAGATGTTCGAATCACTTTACTTTCAGTAGAAATGCAAAAATTTCATAGGATTTTATAGATGTTCGAATCACTCTCTCAGTGGCAGTAAAAACATTTTAGATAAAATATTCGGTATTAAAATCATACCGCTAAAAGCAGGAATACATGGTCGTTCTTAAAAATAATTTGCTTTCCTCAGATGCGAGCTGAAATTTCACGGCACCTCCGCTGAAGGAGTGGAGGGCATCATCACCAGCGGGTTTCGGCTTCCCGAGAAGGCCGGCATGTATGGAGCTGGGATCTACTTCGCCTCGGACTCGTCCAAGAGTGCCAGAGAGATTTACACCAAGGGCTCCAACATGCTGCTACTGTGCGAAGTGCTGCTGGGTGAGTCTTCTGCTTTTGAATTTTACCTGTTATCGGACTAATTGGTCGAACTCCCTACTCCCTGAGAATCTCCCTATAATCCAGCATGAGAATCTCCCTACTTTAGCCTGAGAGTCTCAATTCAGCATGAGAATCTCCCCATTCTACTCTGAGAGTCTCAATTCAGCATGAGAATCTCCCCATTCTACTCTGAGAGTCTCAATTCAGCATGAGAATCTCCCTCACCCCAGGCCGCAGCCTCACGGTGCTGGGTGCCACAAAGGACACGTACAACTTCAAGCGGATGCGGCAGGAAAAATATGACTCCCTGTTCGCGCCGCGCAACTCCCGCGCAACAAACGGCGTCATGAACGACGAATTCGTGGTGTTCGAACCGGCGCAGGCCTATCCAAAGTACATCGTGCACTACAGCTGCGTTGACGGCTCCGCGGCGCTCAAAGGGCTGCCGACCGCCCTAGCGGAGGGCGTCACCCGCATCAACCGGCCCCAGCGCCACGAGGTCGACCAGAACAACCCGCTGTTCGTGTACTGGTCCCTTGTGAACTCAAGGTTCCTGTCTGGCTTGACTACTCACGGGATCACCGTCACCCAGGTGCAGGTCAACCAGAACTCCGACCTACTCGCCAAGTTCGAGGCCCGCCGACTGAAGGCTGGGGCGGCTGCGAAGGCTCCGTACGGGTTCACCTGGGCAGCAGATCAGCGTGAGGCCGACTCGGTGATGAAGAGCGGCTTCTCACCTGCCGCGGTGTCTGGGCTGAAGTTCACGCAGCTGCCGGACCTGCGCGCAGCTGTCGGCGGGCGGCTGGCGCTGCTCTGCAAGCTGCTGCCCAGCAGGCATGCCGGCAGCGGAGACCCCGGCGCACCCTGGAGCATCGACAGTCCCGACTGCGCCTATCCGAGGTACGCCATCCACTTCAGCATGGCTGGATGAATTAAAACACTTGCGGAATCTCCCAGTGATTAAAATACGCGTTCATCATGTTTGCCTCTTTGTCACTAAATATACCGGTGGGGTATATGTGTCTGTATTTTATTATTAAACGAATGGACCAATTTATTTGCCGATTTCATCGTGCTTATAAACCGACATCTGAATCTGGCTTCTTTTCGAAACTTTGCTTGGAACAATGGTTATGACGTAAGATGGTTGCGGCACCGGAGTCACAGACAGTCATTTGGGGGTTTTGCGTGCACCAATATTGGCCGGGTGGGTTTGGTGGAGGACCAATTAACCACCGATTGGCACAGAAAGTGTACAACTCAGTGTTGCTACCCCAGCGAATTTTAATCGCTGTACGATTTTAAGTAGCTGAGTGATTTTTTTATCTTCAGCTATTTTCAGCGATTTTTTATTCTGGGCGTTAGAATCTTAAGATTCTGGGATAAGAATCGTGAGATTCTGGGGGTAAGAATCGTGAGATTCTCGGGGTAAGAATCGTGAGATTCTTAAGGTAAAATCGTGAGATTCTAGGGGTAAGAATCGTGAGATTCTGGGGGTAAGAATAAGAATCGTGAGATTCTGGGGGTAAGAATCGTGAGATTCTGGGGGTAAGAATCGTGAGATTCTGGGGGTAAGAATCGTGAGATTCTGGGGTAAGAATCGTGAGATTCTGGGGTAAGAATCGTGAGATTCTGGGGGTAAGAATCGTGAGATTCTGGGGGTAAGAATCGTGAGATTCTGGGGGTAAGAATCGTGAGATTCTGGGGGTAAGAATCGTGAGATTCTGGGGGTAAGAATCGTGAGATTCTGGGGGTAAGAATCGTGAGATTCTGGGGGTAAGAATCGTGAGATTCTGGGGTAAGAATCGTGAGATTCTGG
Source organism: Macrostomum lignano (assembly GCA_002269645.1). Lineage (NCBI taxonomy): Eukaryota > Metazoa > Platyhelminthes > Macrostomidae > Macrostomum > Macrostomum lignano. Next base: position 36,317 of record NIVC01003337.1, read on the forward strand.
GGGTAAGAATCGTGAGATTCTGGGGGTAAGAATCGTGAGATTCTGGGGGTAAGAATCGTGAGATTCTGGGGGTAAGAATCGTGAGATTCTGGGGGTAAGAATCGTGAGATTCTGGGGGTAAGAATCGTGAGATTCTGGGGGTAAGAATCGTGAGATTCTGGGGGTAAGAATCGTGAGATTCTGGGGTAAGAATCGTGAGATTCTGGGGGTAAGAATCGTGAGATTCTGGGGGTAAGAATCGTGAGATTCTGGGGTAAGAATCGTGAGATTCTGGGGTAAGAATCGTGAGATTCTGGGGTAAGAATCGTGAGATTCTGGGGTAAGAATCGTGAGACTCTGGGGGTAAATTATATTTTTACAAGTATATTTTTAAAGTAATTTGATGTGTCAGGAGAGCATTCATATTGATTCATTAGACGATCAAATGGCGGAATACTACGAAAGAAAATGTTTAAATAAAAAACCAAAGAAATCTATTATAATATAGTGCAGAATACTGTTTCTACAAATTAAACTAAACCGAAGTTATTGTTAGAAATTTGCGGATTAGATCCAAGAAAAGATAAACGATGATGACTGAGACCAAACAACAGCTGGGATATTGTCGTTTGTTAATGTAACAAATTTCAAACTGTACAAAAGCTGTCAGTGTGGTAAAAAACGATGACGTAATCATTGTCAAAAATTAGTCTTTAGGAAGGATAGCTGTCTGGTCAAAACTCTGGAAAGTTCATTTTGAACTTTTGAAAAATGATTCTGAACTCAGGATACTGAATGTCTTTTTACAACGAAAACACCAGGTCTCAATAGCAAATCCTAAATTAAGGCAGGTCAAGAGTCAATACGGCAAACTTGTCAGAGTAGTGACAGCGTGCGATTGTTGATACTAAAGAAGACATTATTCCGGCCATTTCATCTGCCAAGCATCAGACGCAAAAAAATAATTATAAGTATCCTCTTTATCATGGGTAAATTAAACTCCTTAATTAGCGGCGGCAGCTTATTTGGTTCATTCTTCTGCAGCTTTCTTTATTGCTCCTCCCGCTGCCCCGCTGGCTCGAATCTGGGTGATTTCTTCCACTGATTTCTTGGCGTCTCGCAGAAGCCTCGCCCGAGTCTGCCAGTCTCGCTGCTCTTCTTGCTTTTGCTTATTTATCAACTCTTCAACGTACTCATCGGCAGTGCTTAGCAGGTACTGGCGATGGGCCAGCTGCTCAAGAACTTGCATGCATTTGTGCATTTTTACTAAGCTGTTTGATAAGTGCTCCCTGTGTTCGTCTATATCGACTTTGAGACGGCTTTCGACCTGCTTTCTACGCCGTTTACCGGGATACCGCCGTGTGATGGTTTCCGCTGTCCTCTCTTCTTCTTTCTCGACGGTTTCTAAATATTTCTTGCCTGGCTTATGCTCAGAGAGACTGCAACCTCCTGGGCAGGCTGTGCAGTCGATTTCCTGCTGTGGCTGATCTCTCCAATGTGCCGATCGCTCCAAAATGCAGCACGTCATGTTGCACTTTTTGCAATTTATAGCAACTTGGTTTCTGGGCAATTCTGAATTTGAGTTTTGCATTATTTTCACCAGGAATTTAGTTTTGCCTGGGTTGCCAGCTGTTTTACTGACTAGCTCTAGCTCCTTCTCAAATATGGCAAGTTTTTCCAAGGTTTCTGTCAGCTCCTTCATCAGGAGTGTAAGGGAAACCTCGAGTTGTCTTGGATTACTTGGGCTGTCTTTGGCTTTTTGCTTCGATCGGAGACGCACACCGATTCGTGTCTTTTCCATCGCTTCAAACAGCTCAAGGTAACTGTGCTCATCCTCATCCCAGGCTCTCGCCTTTGCATCCAGCTGCATCTTCTCTTCTAGTTTTGTTTTTAACGAGAGATTTGAATCCCGCTTCGAGCTACCACTGTCGACATTATCAGAGTACAGAACTCCACTATTGAACTTGAAAAACTTTCTGTATGCCACGTTGCCGTCTTTGAGATCGGGGTGTGCAAAATTCGCATATCCTCCAGTGTAAGTCAAAACTGGCAGCGAGATCTGTTCGATTTCCTCGCCGAACAGTGACGTAATTTCTTTAAAAACGGTTATCTGAGAATCGGTACGTTTGTATTGCGATGCCTTCAGGACGAAGCAAATGCCGTGCAACAGTCCGGTGACGCCTGGCACTGCAGAAGTTCCTCCATCGCCGAGCACCTCTGCGATTTTCTTATGAATTTGATCTCCCTCGTTCGGGTTTAGTCTGTTTCTAAATTCTGGCGCAACGATAAGTGTCAGCGGGGTGTCCATAGCGCTCCTGCAGCTTCCATCGGCACCGCCAGTGTTCACAGGGAATAATGTGTACACAATTATGTCTCTTTCACCTCTTTCTTGAGCCAGCCAGAACCGGAAGTTTTGGGAATACGGAACTCTGTAGAATGCATTGGCGATTCCGTTAATAAACTCGGTCAATCCCGAGTCTTCTAAGCCGACAACGAGAAGAATCTTTGGAGGCATGACGAAAGCTCCGCCTTCAGCAACGCTGAATGACACTGGACCGACGCTGGAGTCATCATTTTTCTTCACCACATTCAGATTGAAAATATCACCGGAAAATTTCGCTCCACTCCCAGTTGAGTCTTTGTAGCTGTAGCTGTCTCGAACAAATTGAAAGCAACAAGTTGCATCTGTCTCGGCTTCTGGGATGCTGAGCTTGACTGGGCCCATTGAGTCGGTCTGCGGATTCCAGTTAGAGACTATTCGGCTAGTTTCGTTTTGTAGCCCCTAAAACTCGAATGAGCACAAAATGATTTTTGCTTTCCCTACGGAATTTATTGTGCTCTTAAACCTACAAATGCGCTTTCATTCCTACTCTCAAGTTTCTTAGGACGATAGCTAATTGAGTCAGTTTCCTGGCTGTGGGGTTTGGCAAATATCTGCAAGAGATTAACAAGAGCGACTTACAGGCGCTTTGCAGTCCACTTCAAAATACGGCGTGCCGTCGTATCTGAAATTTAGCGGACATTGACTCTGTTTCCAGGCGCCATGATACTGGCTTACTAAAAATTACAATTCTTTCTATGATCTGCAAGCTGAACGCATTCTTATTTATAATTTACTTCTTATAGCGATCCCACTTGACAGTTCGAATGGAAGTCTAATCTCCTGACTCACTTGGCAAGCAACTCTGCCAGCTGAAATGCCTCGGCTTTGAATTGCGCCAAATCCAATGCAGTTCTGCCATACTCGTTCCTCAGGCTCCAATCGGCACCTTTCCCCAGCAGGATGCTCCCGACTTCTGAGGCTTTCGCAGGAGCCTCCACGGCGACCGCCATGAGAGGCGTGCTGCCATAGATGTCCTGAAAATTTACGGAGGCTCCTGCGTCTATCAGGGCGAAAACGGCGTCCGAGTTGCCGCTGCGAGCTGCCACATGCAGGCAGCTCAACGACGCAGTAGAGGCGCATGTTGGGTCTGCCAGTGACAGCAGCTCCTGCCACAAATCCGTGTTGCTGCAGTTGATATTGTTGGCGGCCCACATTGCTGCGGTGAATCCATTAGGGTCAGGCAGGTCGCAGTTGTCACGATTGGCAGCTCTAAGCAGGCCCTCGAAGTCACCAGCTTGAGCCAGCTGCTCCAGCCTCTGCCGATCTGCCTGCTCCTGCAGTGGAGAATGCGGTGCAGTAAGGCCTGTCCTTTTATCACCCCACCTGTCAGGCACTCACCTCACTAGTCAGACCGCTGATCAAACCGTACTTATCAAAGACGAGTCTCATCTCTCTGAATTGAATTTGTGACTGAAAGTGTGACTATTGATGATTTCAACATTTACATCTATCTATCAGTAGTACAAACAACTAACCGTTCAATGAGATTGGCTATGGCACCTTTGGCGAGTGAAAACGCTGTTTGACCGTGCTTGTCTTTCAGTCCCAAAAGCTGCTCTCTCTTGGAGTTGCCTTTACTCAGGCATTCATTGTACTTAGATTGCCGCAGCTGGTGCAACAGGTGCTTGGCACACCTCCACGAATCAGCCCGAACCGCTTCCATCAGGGGGGTCGCGCCCTGCTCGTTCTGCAGCCACTTGCTCTCGAACGGCAGCAGTACAAGAATCTGGAGGTTGTCAGCTCTGGCTTCCAGGTGAGCAGCCGTGTCGCCAGCCCGGTCGGTTGCAAAAGGGTCAAAGTTCTGAGCAAATAAGTACATTACGCACTTTTCTGTTCCGGCAGATTTCTGTTGCTGAGCAGTTTCGGCCAAACGCATGAGGACAGTCTTCTTCTTACTTGCTTTCAATAAGTGCACTATCTGTTGGAAGTCACCTTTGTTGACTAACTCGACCAATTTCTGCAAAATTAAAATGTATCAATGTCAGTTCTATTTTCTAGCATGTTGACTAGACAATCAAGGAACAAAAATAAATCAAATTACTCGTGCTTCATCGAAACCTCCTTCAGCCATTGTTAATCTGGTGTCAAAAATCAGTGCGCTGATGGCCGCTGGACTGTTTCTTGGAAAGCGTCCAGACCGGTACGCCGGTTCGCGGTGTGACTCAATCGAATCCTGCGGTTGTGGTGCATTTTGAGTGAATGGAGTTAGTAGAAACTAGCAGTCTGGTGCCCCCCGCTTGGGGGCGGCCAATAGGCAAGGGACAAAAATTATTCATGTGAATTTTGTTTGCGTCGACATCTCAGCAACTCCCCTGTAAGTCTTGACATCTCAACAATTCCCCCCTCGTAAGCCTTGACATCTCAGCGATTAACTCCTAACAAGCCTTGACATCTTAGCAATTCCCTCCAAGCCATCTACGAGCTTTTCTTACTTATTTACCTAGATGGTCTGCGATCTGTAATATGTCTAGATTAAATTAACAATTGCAGGCATCAAGCCCAGTGGGGCTGCATCAGCTGTATAATTTATTTTACGATTATATATTTTACATATTTAGCATTTACCAGTAACTTGGTTATTAAGTTTATTTCCTAAGGCAAGCACTTACTTATATTAGAACAAATTTTGCGTAAAAAACTCACCTCGAAGCTTTTAGAATTATTCAAATATATATTAAAAAGTACGAGCTTACAATTATAAGTATCGTAAACCTGTTTTGCTGGCGTTGATAAAATTGTTTTTGCCTGGCCGTTTTAACTGGCAGGCATTCTCAGCATATATTTGTAGTGCTCTGAGAACAATAACTTTCTCAAACTGCCCGATCTCTAAAGAGTAGCTGTTTAGTTTATCGGCACTTTAACTTAACTCATAAGTCTAAAACTAGTCATGAGAGCATAGCTGCCTACTGAAATGAGACCTGGGGTGCCCAAGGGTGCAAAATTAACAATAGCAAGTTTGTCTGTGCACTCATCAGTCTAAGTCAAGCATTTTGCATCAAAATAACTGTGTAAACAATTTATGAGAGTCATGTGACAACTCTTTTATGAGCAGCTGAGTCTACTGGACGGGCAGTGAGCTGTCAACTGTCTCGAGAGAGAGACACAGCCTCGGCGATATGAATAGATGGCGCGTACATCTTTTTGGTAAGCCATGTCTGACTGCCGTACAAAGTTGTTTAGGAAACTGAACTTCCCAAAGGCACATCAACTGCATTATAGCTTAAAGCAGTTTTTACAGCAATTGAAACATTGCATGGCTTCAAGCATTGAAACGACAAAAACGTGCATCCAACGTTCTTTAAAGTCGCTCGGGGCGGTGAAAGGGCAGTGCGAAAGGACCAGTGGCTCCGACTACGATAGACATAGCTCAACCCTTTGCCAAGGCACCCTGCGCCTATGTTTGCTCTATGATATCATAATTAAAAATGGCAACTCTTGAAGGTTGAAATCTAGAAGACTGAAACTAATAGTGTCACTGTTGTTCGGCAGATGATAGTTCATAATCAGAATTCAGTGGAGTTCTCACCAATTGCAAGTTCCCCGCCTTCATTGATTTTGATCATACAGGCCTCGTCAAGATCCCCGTGTTTAGCATCGTTGGTCCAGGTGCTTTAAAAAATGAGCTCCAACCAGGTATTTACATGTAAATGTTAGATTCAGATAACATAGCTAATCGATGTATTTCAGTCGTGAATAATAAATATCTGAGCTAGAAAACTGTTTTTACGGTATGAGATGCAGTTGACGGAATCGAGAATTGTGCTCGGCTTCCCTTAAGCCTACGGGCGCCACAAAGGTGCTCTGATAACAGTGCCCCTGGCATCCTAGAAAACTCGAATTGTTAAACAAAAGCTCAGTACATTTCAACCAGTTTTATTTAACTTTCCTCTGAAGTTAATCGTTAATCGTTACAGCTTTCAAAGCTTCCAAAATAAAAAAGTCGTCCCAGAATGAGCACAGATTCCCAGTTGTCATGGTTGGGGCTGCTCGCATTGGACTTCAGAATGTTTCTGGCGATTCGGTTGAAATCGCGATTGTAGAGGAACGCGTGGTCGAAACTCTTCGCCAAAGCCGATCTCCTGGTCAAAGATGAGGCATTCGTGTATTCTAACAAATTTAATCATTTATCGCTGAGATAACTATTTCTGAGTAGTTGATACGGCAAAAAACAGCATCGATTTGTCATCAACCAATTTGCCACATGATTCACCACTAAGGCTGGTGTTGCAGAAGCTGCTGAGCTCCTGCCTTGCTTGCAGTTCGGAGAAATAGAATGACTTGAATGCCTCCGTGGCGACATCCACCATCAGCAGGTCCAGAATCAGCTGCTGCTTGGCCTTAGAATTGAGAGGCTTTAGTCTTAGACTTCTTTGTTCCGTCCAGTCTGGAGGTACGGAATGTTTTGTTATCCATATCTTTCATACTTGCATTGCATTGGTGAGGTACAGCGCCAGGCTGGCAAAATTGATCAGGTCCGGCTTCGCGCTGTCGTACAGCGGTGGCGCCAGAGCGGACACCGGTAGGTGGACAAAATTTAACAGCTCCATTTCGTCTCCAGTTTGTGAGAAGAGTGAGTCACGGTGAGGCAAAGTATTTCGCACTCTGCTATAATTAGATGAAGCCCACCAGCTTCCCGGATACCTGAAAAAACGCCTTGGGACTCGGATACCTCTTGCAGAACCTGTGCAGGTCCGCTTTCCACTGCGCGATTCGCGACAGTCTGAGCATTGTTCCCGAAATCGAGTATGTCTCTCGATCCTTGCGACTCCTGCAGTTCTTTGTGATGTCGATAGTCTTGCAGAACAGGCTCATAAATCCTTTGCAGCTCATGCTCAGCGAGCTCATTAAAACCACCAACAAGGTGAACGGAATCGAATATGTCAGACATATTTGTGTGTAACACGTGTCATAACTGTGTATAAGTTTGACAGACAAATAACTTTCGTTTATTTACTCTCTTGAATTCATCGTCTCGAAAAAATTTAGCTTTTTATTTTTTCAGCACAGGGGTCAGGTGGACTCATAAAGTCCATAGTTAGGTGAAGTCAGTTCTTAGAGTTCCGAAAAGTTTCACCGAAGATTTTCAGAGAGAAAGAAGCTTTCGAACCACTTTCTAACCAGTCTAGCAAAATATAGTTTCGAAACTTTGGTCATCGAAATTTTTTGGGCAAGTGTCAGTTAAAACAATTTGCAAAGTTGATTTTTTTACCTGTACATGTGTTCTCTCGTGGTTCAAAAACTCAGGTGGGTCGAGTCGAGTGTCATTTGAGTCGCCTTGCAGAGCGCTGACGAACTTCGGCTAAGAAAAAGAAACCTCAGTCTGGTTGCTGCAGCAATCGCTGAGATTCTGTATCCGAGAGGGCGAGCCGTCTTTTGGATACTCGTTGTGGCGACTGCGGTACCGGATGGGGGGGGGCGCAGTCGCGAGTCCAAGCGTTATAGTTGTCAATTGAAGACAACAGAGATGTTGCACTGTGGACAGTCTGGCTCACGTTCAGCTGAACAGACAACGAGATGCTGTGCTCTGACGAACAATCCGCTGATCTACTAGGCCAACTTTCTATAAATTTCAATAATGATGGACTCGTCTGTCATTAAGTCTAACTTTGCAAATATTTCTCTTATTTTGGATTTGCATTTGGAGCGGTCACAAAAATTAAAAAGTTGAAGTTGAGTTCACCAAACTGTTTGAAGCTGTTTCCCCCTCTGACAGTAAACATGGTATCGACGCCAGTTTTAACAAACTGTCGCAAGAAAATTCTCCATCTGCAGATGCCCGTCTCATCGCTCAACGCTGCACAGTTGCTCCAGCAGTTCAGCAAGCGCCGGTCGGAAGTAATGCCTTTAAAATGAATGCTTAACCTCCTCTGTTCTAGCTGTTTGCTTCAATTTGCGTCCTGCAGCTCTGTTACAGCTCGCTCGTGAAGGCTGACAAAGAGTCCATGAATGAGCTGCTTGGGTTGCTCTCAGCTTGCTCGTCAGAGAGCAGCTTGTGTAGCCGCTGTACCGCAGTGCCGAAGCTTTGCTGCAGTTGGGCTGTTGGGTCCTTGAGATTGCTTCAGCTCAGGGTTGTTCAAGCTATCGTATACTTAAAGCTGAACGGGGTTGACCCACAAGATCCTGCTTTCCAAGGCTTTGGCAAGGCAGTTTTTCAGAGGCCAATCAAGTGATTATGCTTTTTCGTCGTCAGTTGCATATCTGCAGGCGCATTGGGACAGAGCGGCGCCAATAAGCACAGTACAAGCAGTATTCTATGAGTCTAGTTGTTCGTTTGCAAGCTGCCAGTTCTTTTTCAGATAAATTGAAAAAATGCAGGAAGGGCAAGAAAGAAATATCATTTTAGTTTCTTGAAGGAATGAAGTCTGAAGTTTTAAATCTGAATGTAGCCGTGTGCTCATTTTATGAGTTTGCAGTTTAATGCTTTGCTATCGTATCAGTATGTGTAGCTGAAAAGCTTCCAATCATAGTAGGCTCTGTACGATCGATTTTGCCATATATTTATTTATCCGTTAAAAAGCGAGAAACAAGCAGGTTAAGCTTAAAAAGGTAGCGATAATAGCTGATCCTCAGCCAACCAGCAACCACCAATCTGTGAAAATTGGTTTCACCAAACCAGTTAATCTGCTTCAGCTGCAGACTGCAGACAGCTCACGGCAAAAATTCAGAACTGCAGTGACTCCTTCAACGAAAGTGCAAGACACCGTACTGCATGCATGTTTATCATTTAAACTTTTGAGAACTCAATTTGAATTTTTTAAAAAAATTTAGACCTTGGTCTACCGTAGGTACAGTTGCATACGATTGTGACGCAATAACACAAAAACCTAAAGCTTACTCAAAGCTTAGTACGATCTTAGTACTCGTACGTAGTGCCGGCATAAAAAATAAGCCAAGTGTATTGAACAAGCTTGATAGATGTAATCAAATATATTTGAGGAAAGTTGGACGCAAGGATATTGGAAAAAAGGTAGTAGTTCAGCCAATAAAATAGTCAATTCACTGCTGTCTACTGGATACATTAACTCGTTAACTTATTGGATAGATTTTAAAGCAGTTAATTTATATAGCCAACTTCATTTCGTCCTCTAATTCGTTATGAAAACATTGAGTAAAATAATAAAACACAGCAAAAATATAACAGAAGCAACAGACTTAATTTAACCTCTTAGCTGGATAAATATTTGCGAGAGACTACTGAGGATAAAATAGTAATCGTTATGAACTTAAAGTACTCGTACGCTCGTATAAAACATAATATTCTGGTTATGTGAAACACCGCGCGAATAAGGCAGAGCAGGATAAATATTTTTGTTCAGCAGAAAGAGACAAACAAGAAACAAACAAACATAAACAAACTGAAACAAAATTGTGTAGAAACAAAATATGAAAAACATGCTAGAAACAAAAACAAGAGAAACAAGCTTGAATAAAAAACAAGGTGTTACATTAAATCACAAACGCAAGAAAAGCGTAATATAAGACTTCCGAACAGCTCCTTCGATTTTTAGTAAGCCTCCTAATCACTTATTGTTTGTAGAATACATCTTTGCAGTTGTGCTAATTAAGAAACTTTCTTGTACCGAGTGATATCAATATATTTGGCGAAGGTCAACTCGCACCAAGATTTTACAAGTACAAGTGCCAAGATTTTACACCTGTCAAGATTTTACACATGCCAAATTTTTACGCCTATATAAAAATTTTGCTTTTCTTGGTTTCTGAATACGCAATTAAAGAGGATACAGTTAAATAATATGGATACAGTAAACAAAAAGAGCTTATAGTAACTGGGTAGTGAATAGTAGAACGTATAGTAGCGACATAGGATATTAGTACGTAGTACTCGTAGTAAAATTAGAGTATTGTAGCATTAAATTTTAGTTTCTTAGATTAAGCAGCCAAATTAAGTAGGAAAAGATGTTTGTGAAACGTGTAGTTGTACTAAAAAGATATGATTCTAGTTGCCTTGGCTTAGACATCAGGTACCCTAGAAAAAAGTGAAGTTCAAGTAAAATATACATTGCTTTTTTTTAAGACCAGATTTTTGTAAAAGGAAAAAAACATGCCAGATGTAAAAACAAGAACCAGTTCCGTTACACCGAAAACACAGTCTTCACTTTAACAACCGAGTGCTACGAAATTCCCACCTTAGGATTTGAACAATGGCAGCAAGCTAGTGGCTTGAGACAACAGAGGGGCTGTCGGCTTCTGGAGGAAGTCCTTGTACTTCTGGTACACTCTCGTCTCGTGAACTTGAACCACTTGGCAGCTTGGACTTTAATCATGACACGGCGTGAGAAAACAGAGAGGCTTTTGGCTTCTGGAAGAAATCCTTGTACTTCTGGTACACTCTCGTCTCGTGAACTTGAACCACCTGGCCGCTTGGACTTGAACCATGACCCGGCTTGAGACAACAGAGAGGCTTTCGGCTTCTGGAAAAAATCCTTGTACTTCTGGTACACTCTCGTCTCGTTCTGCAGCAGCACCTGCATCAGTTCATCTTTCTTCAAGTTCTCTGCACGGGCCGCGAGCTCTCTAATATCCCTAAGCTGCTGGATTCGCTCAGGGTATCCTTCACGCTTATTCATGTCCTCCGCCTCAATCAGCTTGTCAATGTAGTCCACCTCACTCAGCGGATCAGGCTTCAGAGCAATCTCATGCAGTCTCTTAAGGCACTTTGTGCTCTCGCTAATCAGCTGCATCACTTTGGCTTCGGTTTGCAGATAATCTCCGTAGACTTTTTCCGCTAACTGGCTGGCTGTCAACAGCTTGCCCTGCGCATCGGTGTAGCGGTTCTTCAACTCTTCCGAAGTCTTCGTGACGGATTCCCGTACAAAAATGAACCGATTTTGCCTGTTCTTGTGCACCGACCACACACAGTGCCCTGGGCATTCGCGGCATATGCCATCAGACATTGCAACACAGCCTGCTTTGTCACTGTCTACCGGAATAGCACAAGGATAGTGACAGGTTCGGTTGCAGTTCAGACAGTTTGTGATGTAATGTCCTGGAGGAATAGCTTCTTCTACCCTATTTTCCTCAACAACCGTGTAGGTGAAGTTCTTGTTCCGGTTCAGATCTTTTCGATGACTTTTTATTACATCTATCTCACGCTCCAGTTGGTTAAGAGCGCTGATACCTAAGTGGATCTCGTTCTTGATGGCAATTAAGTGAGTTTGCAATCTCTGACGCTCAGTCAGAACGTCTTTTGTTAGAGTCAGACTTTTGGCCTCTGTCTTGTTTAACTGAGAAAAGAAGTCCTTAAAGCTCTGCATTCCCACGTCCCAGAACATCTTGTTGAACATCTGGCTCTTGGAATCCATTTCGTGGCTTTTGGCAAACACAGCCGAATTGTTGAACTTGGTGTGCGACTTGTACACGATACCCGCTTCTTTGAGCGACTCCAGTACCGGTGGGACGCTAGCGTCGGCGGAAGTGATCATGACAAAGATGTTATCGCCAATGTCCTTCCCAAAGAGGGAAATTATCGCGTCATAGACGGATCGCTGGGTCGATGTCAGCCTGGTGACACCAGACGGCACCACGAAGCCCACAGCGTCCAGATGATCGACGCCAGCTGGAGAAGAAAAGAACTCCCGAATTCGAGCTACAATCTTCTTCTTCTTCTTCTTCTTCACGATGCCGCCAGTGTCACCGAACCCAGGAGTGTCCAACAGCGTCAGAGTGAATGGCTGCTGGCAGCCCTCGCGGTGATGAAATGTATAGGAGGTGACCCACTGTGTCTGGCTTTTTGAATGAGACTTCTGCTGGCTTTTTTCCTTGGAATCGGGGCTAATACTGAAGCGATAATTGTCTTCGAACTTCAGTCCAAAGTTGTAGTTGACCATTGAATTAATCAGCGACCCAGTTTCACCAACCATCATGATCACCTTCTCTTCAACAGCTGAAGTTGGATCTTTGCGACCGAGCTCCATTTTCCGAACCTGGTATTTCTCATCGCATGCTGTCTGGTCCATTTGCAGTTCGTACTCAACTGGCTCTGCATCGCTGAGCTTCCGCGAAGAAAGCAGCAATTCATATTTTAGTTTATCCACAGAATTTGGCTTGACTTTTTGACTCATTGTGACTGTCTACCTGAAGTGAGAAACGCATTTGTCAATTTTTCTTACAATTTACTTCGTAACTCATGCTATTAAATTATGTTACGTACGGCAAAGCCGTTCTATATTTTTTTAGGTCATCGGGGATATGCCGATTTTTTTGTAGCCAACTGGGCCAAGAAGAGGCAAAGGGAAGCGAACGAAACGAAACGAAATGGGTGAGCGAGAAACGGTTGCATCAATCTTTTAAGCAAATTTCTTGACGTCATGTCAAAATAAAGAAAGGATGTAAAAGCAATCAACACCACAAAAATTCGAGCCGAGTTGCCCACACAGCCGAGCAAAGCACATGAATGAAATTCTGTCTCTGTATTGGGGCTGTCTATGAGTTGGGGGCTGTCTTTGAGTTGGGGGTTGTCTATGAGTTGGGGGCTGTCTTTGAGTTGAGGGCTGTCTATGAGTTGGGGGCTGTCTATGAGTTGGGGGTTGTCTATGAGTTGGGGGCTGTCTATGAGTTGAGGGCTGTCTATGAGTTGGGGGCTGTCTATGAGTTGGGGGCTGTCTATGAGTTGGGGGTTGTCTCTGAGTTGGGGGCTGACTATGAGTTGGGGGCTGTAAATGAGTTGGGGGCTGTCTATGAGTTGGGGGTTGTCTAAGAGTTGGGGGCTGTCTATGATTTGGGGTTTGTCTATGAGTTGAGGGCTGTCTATGAGTTGGGGGCTGTCTATGAGTTGGGGGCTGTCTATGAGTTGGGGGCTGTCTATGTGTTGGGGGCTGTCTATGAGTTGGGGGTTGTCTATGAGTTGGGGCTGTCTTTAAGTTGGAGGCTGTCTATGAGTTGAGGGCTGTCTATGAGTTGGGGGCTGCCTATGAGTTGGGGGTTGTCTATGAGTTGGGGGCTGCCTATGAGTTGGGGGTTGTCTATGAGTTGGGGCTGTCTTTAAGTTGGAGGCTGTCTATGAGTTGAGGGCTTTCTATGAGTTGGGGGTTGTCTATGAGTTGAGGGCTGTTTACTCTAAACAGTAGGCTGTTTATAGTTGGGATTTCCATCACCAGTAAAAACAAGGGGTAATTGTTTCATAGTGGAGCAATGTGCCACACTTAAAGCAGCAATGCAGAAGCAAATTCTGCCGAACTCACCGACTGTGCAGGCGATTCTATGCTGATTTTAGAGTCTTCAGAAGCGCACCATTTAACCAAAGTTAAAAGCGCGCTTCAATTGTTCAATTGAATCAGTGCCCACCCCGTTTTATACGCTAGTAGATCCACGACGTTCCTTATTTTTCTAACAAGAGATGCAAGTGCTATTTTTAGAGAGGGATTTAGAAATGAAGATATTTGGCGGAGGAGAGATTGATAGTTTGGAGAGTACATGTTCTCTGTACATGTAGCTTATTGAAGTTCCCTTTTAATTTTGCTTTGCGTACTCACGGTACTCAAGGTAGGCTATTATGAGTCGAAAAAGCAGAAACAAAAATGTGCGTTTTAAAAGCTGAAGCTATTATATTTGTTTTCCCTACTGTGGAAGTTCCTCATTGGAACTGGAACTGAAACACGCCACGTCTATTTTTGAAATGATAGTACGCTTGCACTTTTGCTAGCATCGGAACGGAGCAACCCGGCTATGCACAAAAATTAAGGACACGGATTAATGTTTTCTTGAGCATCTTTTCAAACAAGAATCAATTCGCCAAGCCCACTGGACCGGCGAGATATTCAACGATGCTACCAGAAGAGCTGCTACTCTCATGCATGGTGTAAGAGCTTCAATACAGCCTGTGCGTCAATCAGCACTGCGCCTCAGTGCGGACATCAAATTGCATCCTCCAAAAGCTAATTCGTGTTTTTGAATCAATGACACCTAGATATTCTTATTTAGGGGTTCGGCATTTTAGGGGTGCCATTTCATGGGTGCCATTATATGGGTGCCATTACAGGGGTGCCATTCCAGGGGTGCCATTACAGGGGTGCCATTACAGGGGTGCCATTCCAGGGGTGCCATTCCATGGGTGCCATTCCATGGGTGCCATTACAGGGGTGCCATTACAGGGGTGCCATTACAGGGGTGCCATTCCATGGGTGCCATTACAGGGGTGCCATTACAGGGGTGCCATTACAGGGGTGCCATTACAGGGGTGCCATTACAGGGGTGCCATTCCAGGGGTGCCATTCCATGGGTGCCATTACAGGGGTGCCATTACAGGGGTGCCATTACTGGGGTGCCATTACAGGGGTGCCATTCCAGGGGTGCCATTCCATGGGTGCCATTACAGGGGTGCCATTACAGGGGTGCCATTCCATGGGTGCCATTACAGGGGTGCCATTACAGGGGTGCCATTACAGGGGTGCCATTACAGGGGTGCCATTACAGGGGTGCCATTACAGGGGTGCCATTACAGGGGTGCCATTACAGGGGTGCCATTACAGGGGTGCCATTACAGGGGTGCCATTACAGGGGTGCCATTCCATGGGTGCCATTACAGGGGTGCCATTACAGGGGTGCCATTACAGGGGTGCCATTACAGGGGTGCCATTCCATGGGTGCCATTACAGGGGTGCCATTACAGGGGTGCCATTACAGGGGTGCCATTACAGGGTTGCCATTACAGGGGTGCCATTACAGGGGTGCCATTACAGGGGTGCCATTCCTGAGGTGATAAAAACTACTTCAACTTTTGCGAGTCAACGCTTATTAACCATTGACAGTTAACGAAGCATTAATAAACACTGCCCAGCACTGGGGTATCTCTCGCTTTCGATGGAATTTTTGCATTTGGTGAAAATTTACTTCAGTTTAGTAAGCAGCTGTTGTCTGTACTGAGATAAATTCCTTATGGCGCATCATTCAGGCAATTTTGCCTGCTTGCTATTATCTACTGCTGGTTTTTCAAGTAGAAATATAATGAACAGCTTGTTTTGCCATCCCATCGAATATTAGTAGTATTTGCAACTCGCCGCTTACATGTTGTTAACTGCGTTTTCGACTGTAACTCGTATTTTGAAAAATAATTCTAATTATAACAAATATATTCTATTTTGGATTAGCAATGACTCTATACGAGCTAACTATTATTTATTCTTTGATGTCTACTAGCATTCCAGTTTCAGTAGTATATTTTGTGCATTTATATAGCCATAAACTCATATACATGTAGTTTACCAATCCAATACCAATGTTGATAGAAGTGAAAAATTATTTCTTCGCTAGACTTTTTGGCTGAAATACCGCAATAGTAAACTGAAGCAAAATATTCAAATTTTAAGATTAAAAAAAATAATTTTAATTCTGCAATTACACTAAAACTATAACACACGTTGTTGGTGACTCAATTTCGGTTTTTTGAGGAAACAATTGTTGTGAGTTGCACCAGGCATGTTGAGTATTTACACGTCCAACTGGCTTCACGACCTCTCAATCAAACTTGACGGTGGACAATTATTATCAGTGATGTTTCTAGACTTCGAGTTCTATCAACAGTAAAAAAGACAACATGCGACAAAAGGAAACTCCTGGATTGAGAATTGCAGTGCTCAAACGCACCAACACTAACAGACAATAAACTATATTTGTGTGTCGATATTGGCTAACTGGAGAGTGGTGGAGAGGAGTGAGACGACAGCCACGAATATGGCTAGCACGACACTTAAGGAAACTTTGCAAACTAACTCAGCAAGTAAAAGTGCAGCAGTAGCCCTTACCATCATCACTATAAACGTCCGAATCTCCTCTCCCATGAGCCAGTAGCTATTCAAGAGTTCGAGCTCACTTCGAAGCTCACCGAAGCGTGGCCGACTCATCTCGATCTCCCATGCAGCCGAGTCGCAGCCGTCGTATTTAGCAGAGTTCATCATATTCGCGCAGACTCTGCTCTTTCCCATGCCCCCCCCCCTCATGACACGGCTCGTTGGGTTTTGGACGGGACTGACCGGCGGGAGAAGAACGCCAGCTCATCAGAGTTGCTGCCGGCCGCAGAGAAAGGAGCTCTGCCAAGACGCTGTAAATTCGAGAACGGGGGATAGATCGAGACGAAGTTGACTCTTTTTCAACCGCACATGGTTTTGCTACAGACGAGAATTATTAACATAGTTTTGCCTACAATTATTCATGCGTAAACTGGAGACGTGTTTGCGTCATTTCTGCTTTCCTAAACCATGATAAAAGTAGAATATTTTCATCAGCTGTTTTGGACCAGTCAAAAAATTTCACAGCCCTCTTTGAGACTCTTGGTGACTGGGTGCAAGCCAGCTGCATCTGAAAAGACTTTTTTTAACTCTGGCGCATTTTTTTTCTGGCGAGCACCTGCGCCACGTTCAGATTTCATCTCGGATTTTCAGTTTTATGATTTTTTCGAAGAAAATGGAGCACGTTGCGCTTGTAAGTTTTTAGGCAAGTTTTCAGAGAAAAAAATCCTTCACTTAAAGTTGACTAACAATTTCGCTCTGTGTTTTATTAGTAGTGTCTTATTAATGATCTTTTAGCGCCTGGGCTACATGCATACTATGAGTAGCATGAAATTCAGGCATGATTTTCCCACGCTCGCCGCCCAACAAGCGCTGTCTCTTGGAGCAAAAGCAGGCTTCGGGCACCAGCTTGAAATCTTGAGCGCATCTCACCAGATTAAAGCACGCATTTTTTTGAGCTACTGGGTTCAACACACACGAACTGCATGTACATATGTGTCCAGGGGCCACGGGGGTCGCGGGCACCCTAAGCTGTCACCCTAAGCTGTCACCTTGAGCTGTCACCCTGAGCTGTCACCCTAAGCTGTCACCGTGAGCTGCCACCCTAAGCTGTCACCCTGAGCTGTCACCCTAAGCTGTCACAGTAAGCTGTCACCCTGAGCTGTCACCCTGAGCTGTCACCCTGAGCTGTCACCCTGAGCTGTCACCCTGAGCTGTCACCCTGAGCTGTCACCCTGAGCTGTCACCCTGAGCTGTCACCCTGAGCTGTCACCCTGAGCTGTCACCCTGAGCTGTCACCCTGAGCTGTCACCCTGAGCTGTCACCCTGAGCTGTCACCCTGAGCTGTCACCCTGAGCTGTCACCCTGAGCTGTCACCCTGAGCTGTCACCCTGAGCTGTCACCCTGAGCTGTCACCCTGAGCTGTCACCCTGAGCTGTCACCCTGAGCTGTCACCCTGAGCTGTCACCCTGAGCTGTCACCCTGAGCTGTCACCCTAAGCTGTCACAGTAAGCTGTCACCCTGAGCTGTCACCCTGAGCTGTCACCCTGAGCTGTCACCCTGAGCTGTCACCCTGAGCTGTCACCCTGAGCTGTCACCCTGAGCTGTCACCCTGAGCTGTCACCCTGAGCTGTCACCCTGAGCTGTCACCCTGAGCTGTCACCCTGAGCTGTCACCCTGAGCTGTCACCCTGAGCTGTCACCCTGAGCTGTCACCCTGAGCTGTCACCCTGAGCTGTCACCCTGAGCTGTCACCCTGAGCTGTCACCCCGAGCTGTCACCCCGAGCTGTCACTCCAAAAGCTCAAAACAGTTAAAAGTTCCCAGACTCAGTCTGTTCTGCCCATTTAATCATGTCTCAACATTACTCGAATCTCCGTCAGACCTGCTAGCCATTGTTTGCTCAGGCTTGTTGCCGCCGGGATCGGTAATCTTCCACCTTTGTTACCTGCAGTATACGACATTTCCTGGAGTTGCGGCCAGACGAATCAATCACGATTGTTCTGGCAGGCCCATCAGCTCAGAGACCCGCATATAGTTCATGCAAGTTCAATAGCAATTCTATACTCTGACTTCATCCACTGTGCAACGTCGTATCAGCCTTCCGATCATATATTCGGTAAGCGTATATGCTCATACGAGTATTCGTGAACCCCCTGCCTCCTCTTCCTGCTTTCTTCCTCTGGGGCTGCTCAGCTCAAGGCAGCATCGAGGCTGCAGTTTTCAGCCACTGCCGCCCGACTTCCGCTCTCTCAAGTTTCTTTTTTTACCAAACGCTATAAAGAACTCAACCGAGGCTTCCCTACTCACCAGCCGAGTGTATTTAGGCTCAGTTCTGCTGGCAAACTGCTCACACGGGCTGGGACGCTTTTCTCAGTCAAAAACGTGTCGACCCTGTTTTCTAGGAAAGAAAAACCGTAAAGAAGAGGAGAAAGTGTAGAAGAGTTTTGAGCTCGCGCTGAGCAAACAATCCACCTGCAGAGAGAGTAGAGGGGTTAAAGAAGAAGAGGCCTCACACTGTGAACTGTGGCGGTGTGTCTTGTGGGAGGTCCATAATGCAAACTTCTCAATTGAAATTTGAATGCTCAAACTCGTGCTTAGAGTTGGCTTGACTGTCAACCAGGTTGAGCTGTCACGTTTCACTCGGCCAGGGCTCGCCCAGCACACACGGACTGAACAAGAGAAAGAGGTACTGAGTTACCTGACAAGCCCCGATTTTTTAATTAAACCCGCAACAGACTCGGACAGACGCTTTTTCGTCAGCAGCCGGACTGGCCCACCTGCATCCCCATTTTTAATATTTCCTTTTGTATGCCTCGATTTTCCTCATAATTTTTGCAGGCCGAAATTGCTAAATTGCTTCTACAGCTGTCTGACTTTCCACCTGTCTGCATTTCAAATTTCCTGTATTTCCATCTGTCTGCATTCTCAACCTGTCCTGCCTGTAAAATAATTATGAAACGACTGTGAGCACATGCAAGTACGCCAATACTGTACGCAGGCACATAGCACATTACAATAATGCACACCCTCTCACAGGGCCCTGGCCTTCTCTTTGTCAAGCATGTACACTCTCTGTGTCCTGGGGGTTATCCCTCATTGTGGCTGTCAATCGCTCGACAACCTCCGGCTAATTTTTGTGCACAAGAACCACATGAATTTAAGCCGCACACGGAATCGAAAGTGGTTTTTACCGACGTGTCAGACGCATTTACTGCTGAGCTGCTCGGAGCTGTCTTCTGCATTTCTAGCTGTCTGCTTGAGTATAAGCCCTTGGTGTCCGTCCATCTTTATTTTCCTTCTTAGCATCCATCAACTTCCTTCACTACTGTCTTTCAACTGCATATTTGATGAACATTATAGTTTCCAGCAGCCATTGTGACTTTGAAATTGCCTCGCAAATGATTGTTGTTATAGTTCCAGGATGAAGCTGCCCAGTGTCAGCCAGAAATGTGCCGACTTGCTCCTCTCCTCTGGGCGGTCAATGCGACGGAGCGGAAAAGTGCAGAATGGGAGAACAGCAATTATCCTACAGAGGCGACAAGAAGTCCCGCCTCTCTCCGCCACCTCCCTGGCAGTCAATCAGCAGCAGCAGCCAGAAGAGGGGCAATCAGGAGGCGCCCTGAAAGACGATTCCAGCCTGAATTTCATCAAATTTCCATGCAGTCCCCATAAATGAATGCCAAACAGCTTAGCCGGCCACAGTCGGTTTTTAACGAGGTGGGACAAAGAAGTTGAAAGAATCCGCCAAGCACAGATTGCCTTTGTCGCTAAATTGACTTCCATTAGTAAATTGCTGGTACAGGTAAGTCTGCCTCTTGCACTTTTCGAAGCGGGGGCTTGTTTAACTCATTCGATGTTTGGTAGTTCATTGCAATATCGATTCACTGCACTGGCAAATCTTGCGCTGTCCCAGATACAGCTGGTACCAGATGTGTAATAGACTTGCGAAAAGCACCGGGCAGAAAAGGCTGCTTATTTAGCGTCAGGCAATGATTTTCGTGAATCGCCAAGCATGCTCGAACCCTCAATGATATCAGAGATAGCCAATTTATCAGAACTGCTGATGGAGTCAGCTTCCAACACCTGAGCTCAATATAGGTCTCGATTCCTCAATCCTCAAGCATCTGGAATGAAAATGACTCAAGCCGATCATCTCAAATTTATATAAGACACAATCGGCAGAGCCCCATGTGCGAGATGAGACGGAGTCAGCTGGGACTGCTAATCAAACACGACATTTCGTTATTAAGCTGCAACGAGCGAAGTATGCACTTCCCAGCGTGTTTATGCATCGATTTTGTTAAATTTGTGGCGTGCTGGGATGGCTTTTCGGACCAAACAGGAATCGGCAGTGAGTCCGAAGCTCTGGAAAGTACAACGTGGTGGAGAGCTACTGATGCTGAAAGTCTCACAACAAGCGCAATGGCGTACGTAGGAATTTAACAGGTAACTAGAGACCTCGCAACCCTAAAGGGTCCCAATATTTGGTGTCTTGGTAGGCGCTACTGACTCTTGATGGGTGCCCCAACCACTACCTCTTGGGCCAGTTGATGTCGGGTTAGGGGAGCAAGGTCCATTCTGTGTACCCGTACATCAGATGAAGTCACGGATTCTTCATTTGCTTACCATCTCTGTTAAAAAATAATTTGCCTTTTTATTTGCATCTATGATGGCGGTAATGTATGTAGACACGGGAGCTGCTCTCACGTAAAATACGTACATCTTGGAGAGTTTAGTGCAGCCCAAAAACCCTTTATTAGGCCCGGCCTTCTGTGCTGCGTTCCGGCTGCTCAACATGCTCTCTCAAGGCTCCACGAAGGCGTCCAAGACTGAGGTGTGGCTCCACGTGGGCACTGCGACTTCTTCGGTGCTGGCTCTGCTGAATGGAAACAACCGTCAAAGTGTGTGACGACTTCCGTTACCTCGGCTCCCTTGTGTTAAGGCTTGAGCCCTGACAACCATTATCTCCGACAGGAGGACTCAGCTGGCACGTCTGCTCAAAAATGTCTTCAATTCAACCGCACGTGACAACCTGAAGATGCCGCCCCTGATTGACTGATTGACTGACTTGCAGGCTATTGCGACTCAGCTCAGCCCCAGCCCCTCGGTTGCTTTACAAACTCGTCAGTGCAAGAGTTGGTTAGATCGCTTCTCTCTTCGTTGCGTTAGTCTTCTAGAGCAGTGCTAATCTGACGTACAATGAAGTAATTTATATGTAAGAGGATTGCAAATCTGATTTTCTTTGCGTCGTTGCAGCCCACATAACAGCAAAGAAGTCTAATCACAAGATACAGAATTAATTTTAGCTCAAAACACTTCAAAGGGTCCTTCTATGTAGACACATTTTTTATTGAGAAATCGTATTACGAGCGTATATCGAGTAACAGTCTTCACTGAAGCGGAAAATTTAAATTAAATTAGCAAAATATTTGTTACCGTACTATATTCTGTCAGGCCAAAATTCTATTAAAAAATGGGCTGTCATTAGATCACAGCTCATGGTACATGTGCGTCGCAAATTGTATTTGCGCAGGTACTCCACGTAATTTAGCCCGTGGGTGAAATTGGCTCAAAATTCTATTTAAAAAGCTCGTGTTTATTAGATTTAATTGGCGCTAAATCGTCAATTTCGCTTTATATCAAGCTAGCTTTCATAAATTCTGTAAAATGTTAGTGGCGGAGAGCGTCAAGAAGATACTCAAAAAATTACGCTCAATCAATGTGTGTTATGGAATCACTCAATATGGAATGTTATCAATATGAAGACAAGCTGGGCCGGGTGCAGAGGCTTTAAGCCGGCCGGCGCGGCCAACACCTCCACACCTCAACCCCCCCCCGCCAAAGTACAGCAATATGTACAGCTGCATCCCCCGGCGTGTCTAACACACCTTACTCAGAGAGTAACGATTGCAGTGTTATAGAATCACTCAATATGGAATGTTATGAAATCACTCAATACGGGGTGATGATATGGAATTACTGAATATGGGGTGTTATAAAATCACACAATATGGGGTGTTATGAAATCACTAAATATAGGGCGTTATGGAATCACTCAATATAGGGTGTTATGAAATCACTCAATATAGGGTGTTATGAAATCACACAATATGGAATGTTATGAAATCACACAATATGGAATGTTATGAAATCACACAATATGGAATGTTATGAAATCACACAATATGGAATGTTATGGAATCACACAATATGGAATGTTATGAAATCACACAATATGGAATGTTATGAAATCACACAATATGGAATGTTATGAAATCACACAATATGGGGTGATATAGATTTACTGAATATGGGGTGCTGTGGAATCACAGAGCAGACTGCTAAATACACGCCATTCCACTCGATGTGTGCCAGTGTATTTGGGCAAGCTCGGTGTTTACGACAATCGCTGACTCAAAAAAGAGAGCGTCTGTCGCTGCTTGACGCAGGACACTGCAGCGAATTGCGCAGGGAGCCAGTCAGAGAGAGAAAAAGATTCAGAGCCTGCCTGTGCTCGCAGATGCCCGCATGCAGTCCACCTGTGCTACAGATACTGAGCAATGGCTAAGCCGCCCAAGCTTATCAGAAGAAACTGCCCAACCCATATAGGCGTGATTCTGCATTATTAATAGAACGAGAATGCATCCGGGTCCAGGTGAGACAGAAATGAGCAGCCAAGCCAACAACAGGCCTCTGAATTGATATATTGTGTATATATATATCAGCTATTAGCGGGTACACCGCTTGCTCGGACTCTTATATTTACCTGCTGGCAAACAACAGCTTATCACAGCAGCAGTAACCAATGGCAACAGTGAGTTCAGGTTGAGATTGAGCAGCACACGCAACAGTTGGCTCTGTAGAGCAGCAAATTGTGAGATCAAAGCGGATTAAACGCGGGTGAGGATGGCTACAAAAGCAAGAACAAACTGAAAAAACTTCTACAAAAAGCGCACTAAAAATGGCAAAAACAGGGAATAACAAAAATCGCTGTCAAAAATTAAGGAATGGGTAGCGAAACTGCTGGATTCCCGTGGAAAGTTAGGAGGGAGAAAAACTTGGACTGAGCAAAGAAAAACAAAGTGAGCTGTCAATACAAAATGGCAAAAACGCAAAGCCTATAATATCAAATTGTGCAGACATCGGTGAAGTCAACTCAGACTAATAATTAATTGGCATTGTGGCAAGCTGGCGGGGGCACGATATGAATTTGCAGGTATCCTACACTGAGCTAATTAACCAAGCCTACCCCTGTCCGAGTCTTGGCATCAGTGAGCCCTCGGTCACGGATCTCAGCTAGGTGCGCAGATGCAGCTCCCAGCTAATTCCCCATCACGCAGGCCCTCGAGGAGGCTCAGAAAGCAGACGGAAGCAGGTTCGGACAACGCAGAGCAGCGCACAAGAAAATCTTCTTTTTTCCCTATTCTAAAACCAGCTTGCTTCGCCTCGAATGACTCCCTAATTACCGCTGCTGCACCTGCTGATTTACCTGCCGCTTTGAACTGTGCGGTCACGAAAGCATAGGGAGAGTCAGAGGCTTCAGCGAGAAAGTAATTGCAGACCTGTGTCCAAGTCCCCCGATCTCCGAAGAACTCTAAACTGAACAAGGCCTGTAGGAGTTTGAGCTCCGCTGAGCTGCAATTACAGCTTACAGTTGCAGAGAAGACAGACAAAGGAAGAGATTTCGGACCCAGCCTCTCATGTTTAGCCATCGCGCATCAGTCAAACAGCCTATCGTTATTCTGTCAATAAAGCGAATAACTAAAAAATATCCCTAAAACAGACCTCCCTAAGAAATATCCATAAGCTATCAATCGCTACAAATCAATAAATTTGGCACCTTCGGCCGTCCGAGGTCAAGCAGAAAATCAGAGTCAAGCTCGCCAACTTGTTGGTAAATTGAAAACACTAGCAGATGTATTTAGATAGTAAACGCTCTGGAACACAAGACGCTGACCACACAACAAACAGCTCAGGCTGTCTGTCGGTAAACAACAACAATAATAACACAAAAAGTGAGAGAATACATAGCCAGGGCAGTTGGTCGAGTCAAATTTAAATATTATATAATGAAAACACAAAGTTGAAGAGAAACACATTGAACAGGTTAATAGCACACTCGCGATAGACAATGGCTAAATTGGGTTAAGCATAGAAATAAGCTAGCATAAGATGTGAAGCTTCCCGTGGGCTCTCTATACACTTCAGGGACTGATTTCATGACGGACTGCTGGGTAGGTCAGCTTCCTTCCCATTCGGTCTTTGCAAGCCTTCCTACAAGCAAATCCCATTGCCAGACAACTCCAAAGCGAAGCTCAACAAGAGGACATTATGGAAAGAGATGCCGAGATGGGGTGGAGGCAACTGGTCTGGACAAGTCTGCCAAGTATTGGCCATAGACAATACTGCGATGCATCCTCCTAGTAGACTGAAAAAGCACTTTTAGCAGGTGCTAAACAGCAACAAGCAGTCATTCATGAAATCGGTCCCAGGGAACAAAAACAGCTGGAGAACGGGTGAAAGTGAGCACACGGTGAGGTGGGGGTTTAATCTCGCAAAACTGGAGTTTCAAAAAAACGCTCACAAAAGCTGGGATTACATTTATGAAGCGAATGTTTATAAGACTGGGACTGGGGGAAGGGGAACACAGATAGAACAATGAGAGCAGCGTTCGAGCTATGATTTGTTTATCAATTTACAAAATCCAATAATCTAACGCTTGACAAACGGGCCATAGGAGATTTTAAGGTAACGCCTGTGGACAGATGCATAGCGTATCAAATGTGTGTAGCAGAGGGGGGTCACTGGGTGCAGCCGATGCCGGGCCTACACGGCAGCCCTGGCCAGGGCGGCTTTGCCAGCCTCGTCGCCAAAGATGTCGCTCAGCTGCTTCTTGTAGGCGTCAATGTTCCGCTGCATCACCTCCACGCAGGGTCCGAGCAGGCGCTCAAAGTCGGACACGTGCAGCACGCAGACCTTCGTGTGGCCAACGGCGTAGCAGCTGGCGGCGCGCGGCTCCTTGGTGATGAGCGCCAGCTCGCCAAAATAATCGCCTTTGCCGAGCAGGTTCACCTGCGGGTGGCAGCGGGGTGTCGGTTTGCAAATCAGGCCAGCTATGCTTACCCCTCCTGGCCTCTGATTGCAGGTGTCAAAATGTGTGTATCTGTGTGCCAATGCCGAAATCCCAGACAGAGAAAAACCCTGCCACTAATTGCTTTTGAGCATGATTAAATTGGAAACCCAATCCAGACCCAATTACCACCCTCAGCCTCACCTGCGTCTTCATCCCAGCCTTATCTGCATCTCCATCCCAGCCTCACCTGCATCTGCATCCCAGCTTTACCTGCATCTGCATCCCAGCTTTACCTGCATCTGAATCCCAGCCTCACCTGCATCTCCATCCCAGCTTTACCTGCATCTGCATCCCAGCTTTACCTGCATCAGCATCTCCATCCCAGCCTTACCTGCATCTGCATGCCAGCCTCACCTGCATCTGAATCCCAGCTTTACCTGCATCTGCATCCCAGCTTCACCTGCATCTCCATCCCAGCCTTATCTGCATCTCCATCCCAGCTTTACCTGCATCTGCATCCCAGCCTTACCTGCATCTGCATCCCAGCTTTACCTGCATCTGCATCCCAGCCTCACCTGCATCCCAGCTTTACCTGCATCTCCGTCCCAGCCTTACCTGCATCTGCATCCCAGCCTCACCTGCATCTCCATCCCAGCCTCACCTGATCTCCATCCCAGCCTCACCTGCATCTCCATCCCAGCTTTACCTGCATCTGCATCCCAGCCTTACCTGCATCTGCATCCCAGCCTTACCTGCATCTCCATCCCAACCTCACATGCATCTGAATCCCAGCTTTACCTGCATCTCCATCCCAGCCTCATCTGCATCTCCATCCCAGCCTCACCTGCATCTCCATCCCAGCCTCATCTGATCTCCATTCCAGCCTCACCTGCATCTCCAGGCCATTGTCGGAGTTGCGCCGCATCACCTTGACCTCGCCCTCCTCCACAAAGAACATCTCGTTGCCAATCTCGCCCTGGTGCAGGATGGGCTCGCCATCCGAGAACTCCCGCTCCTTCAGCGCGTCCGCCACATTCTGCCGCTCGTACTGGGTGAGCTCCGCCAGCAGGTGCACCGAGGACAGGAAGGCCTCGTACTTCTTGCGGTGCTTGAAGGCGGCCATGAGCACCTGCGACAGATGGGAGGCCGGGCGGACCCGTGTACTTTTAGCCTTTCAACCATTTCAGCCTGTAGAGAGTGAAGAGTGCTCAGCTGCACTCATTATCCACATCTCTCAGCTTATCTAAATAAGCCACTCCCAGCAACACAACAATGAAAGATGCGGACAAAAGCAAACAGTCAATCTAGTATTTTTAATCCCATTATGCAGCAATTTGCTCCCGTGTTGAGTGGGGCAGCGGAGGCGGATGCAGCGGTGCGCACAGACTCAATTGAGCTGCTCAATGTGAGTAGGGAGAGAAATCCCAGTGCATCCAGCCACTAAGCTGCTCGTGAGATGACTCGGAGCGATTGTAATGAAGCAATCGGAGGTATTAGGAGTGAAAATATATTTCTTAGCAACTTGTATTGCTTCTCTTGCCGTCAGCCTGCCGTCAGTCTACCTGTCTGGCTGCCTACCTGTCTGGCTTGTCTACCTGTTTGGCTGCCTACCTGTCTGGCTTGTCTACCTGTCTGGCTGTCTACCTGTCTGGCTGCCTACCTGTCCGGCTTGTCTAACTGTCTGGCTTGTCTACCTGTTTGGCTGCCTACCTGTTTGGCTTGTCTACCTGTCTGGCTTGTCTACCTGTCTGGCTGCCTACCTGTTTGGCTTGTCTACCTGTCTGGCTTGTCTACCTGTCTGGCTGCCTACCTGTCTGGCTTGTCTACCTGTCTGGCTTGTCTACCTGTTTGGCTGCCTACCTGTCTGGCTTGTCTACCTGTCTGGCTGTCTACCTGTCTGGCTGTCTACCTGTCTGGCTGCCTACCTGTCCGGCTTGTCTAACTGTCTGGCTTGTCTACCTGTTTGGCTGCCTACCTGTTTGGCTTGTCTACCTGTCTGGCTTGTCTACCTGTCTGGCTGCCTACCTGTCTGGCTTGTCTACCTGTCTGGCTTGTCTACCTGTTTGGCTGCCTACCTGTCTGGCTTGTCTACCTGTCTGGCTGTCTACCTGTCTGGCTGCCTACCTGTCCGGCTTGTCTAACTGTCTGGCTTGTCTACCTGTTTGGCTGCCTACCTGTTTGGCTTGTCTACCTGTCTGGCTTGTCTACCTGTCTGGCTGCCTACCTGTCTGGCTTGTCTACCTGTCTGGCTTGTCTACTTGTCTGGCTGTCTACTTGTCTGCCTGTCTGGCTTGTCTGCCTGACTGCCTGTCTACCTATCTGCCTACCTGTTTATTAGCCTTAATTCTTCCACTTCTACCAAGTCGCTACCCGAGTCAGCCAAGCGAGCCCCACCTTCTGCTGGAAGGTCTCCATGTCCAGCGACCAGAGCACGCCGTCAGTCTTGGCGATGACCGTGGCAGCCCTGGGGCAGTAGTACATAAGCGCCAGCTCGCCAAAGGAGCCCTCGTGATTGTAGGTGAGCACATGCCGGCTCTCGGAGCTCGCCTTGTCCCTCACAAAAGCCTCAAACACGCCGCGCTCGATCACATAGAAATTGTCGCCCTCGCCGTCTTGCTCGATGATGACCTCGCCGGCCGTCACCGGCTTCTCCTCCATGGCGTCGATCACGTGACCCAGGCCGACCCGGTCCAGGCTGCGGAACAGCAGGATGTGCTTGACGGTCTCCATCAGCCGGCGCCGCTGCTCGTCGGACTTCGGCACCACCCGGCGCTGGTAGGTGGCCTCGTGCTTCTCCGGGTCGAAGGAGGGCGCCGCCACGCTCACCCGGCGCCGGCTGCAGGCGCCGCAGACGCGGGCAGCGGCAGCCGAGTCGGGCAGGGCGGCCAAATCGTCGTCGTCGTCAATTTCAGCGCCGGAGTCCTCGCGGCGCAGTTGGCGCTCGGCGGAGTCGGAGGAGGCGACGGCAGCGGCGGCTGGGCCGGCGGCCTCGGAGGACTGACCGAGGTCGAGCCGCTGGAAGTAGGCGGAGGCGAACTGGACCAGATTGGCCGGCTGGGCCCGCAGCACCGCCACGGTGAAGTCCTGGAGCAGCTCGGTCAGGCCGTCTGGCACGGTGAATGACGACATCTGGCTGGTTGTGCTTGGCTGAGGTGCGAGATGTGGCGGCGGTGGAGGAGCTGGACTCCGGTCTGCAATGCCCGTGCTGGCTCAATAAGTAAGAGGGTTCGCACTCAGCCCACCCCCGCACTGACTGGCAACCAATTGGAAGGCCAGGAGGATTCAGTAAAATGCCACACTAAAAAATTCATTAAACTACTGATGTCAGTAGCGATGCGAGAGTATTTCTCATCATTTTCTTTAGAATTTCTATAGTAACTAGAAAAGCATTTTGTCAGAGGAATCTTCCTGGCAAATCAATGACTGTATTATCTAAATGATTGGAGACAGTAAGGACAAAAGCATTTCCAATAATACACTGTATTGGTATGTCTGCAAAGGTATTCTTCTACATAAGGAATATTGATGGCAGATGCCTCTGGCCTTTAACACCTAGTTTAGCTATCTAGTTTATTATAAATTCAAAGCCCAGGCCTTGGATGGCTGTAGCATAGTGCTCTAGGGCAGCACTCTCAAATTTGAATCTTAGCTTGGGTCTGTTAATGGAATTACCCCAAGGCATAGTGAAGAGTATGTCTAATGATAAAGTTAGGGCTACTGTATAGTCCTGTGTGCCTGTGCATATGACTATGTATATTTCCATACACTTGCATCTCTATTTAAGGGAGAGGGTGGCAGAATGAGCAGTGATGCCTCTTATTGCTTCTGTAACAATTTCACCTAAATTGTAACAAGGCATATATAGCCCTTTGCTTTTAAAAAGTCAATGTAAAGACTAGGAAATTAAAGTAAAACAATATGATTTTCTAGGATATTATTCAATAATTTAAAAAGGTCTTAGATAATATTAATACTAATAGTATATCACTTACCTAAATAATGCTATGGTCTGAAGCTATGACAAACCATAAAAGATTAGAATTAAGGGTAAAAATAATCTTAATTTTTGTTTCATATCTTATAAGTATAAAAGAAGTAGGCCTTTTGTGATAAAATATTTTGGATTATTCAATTAAATAATTATATTTATAGAGAAAAAAGTTAAATGATTTTGATAACCTTAACCTCTGGCTTTGGCTTGATTAAACTTAAAGTTAAAAGGAAAAAATATTTTTATAACTTATTTTTTATATTGGTTTGGTAAGTCATTTTGGTAATAAGAGATTTAGATAAGTCATTTTTATAAGTGTGCTAGTGGTTAACTTCTGTCCCTACAAATGATTTCACCGCTGTCACTAAGTTGTACTAGAGGTCTTTTGGCTCTAAGAATTCCACCGTTATGCCACCAAAAGCTGTCCCAGGGCTCTTAATTATTCTTTTGCTAGCCTTATTAGCTGCCACCAAGCTGTTGCAGGGGTTATTCCTTTTTGTTAATATTGCTGGTTATTACTTGACCTCTACTTGTAGTGCATGTACTTCTATTGGTAGTGTATGTACTTTTATTGGTAGCATCTGTACTTCTATTGGTAGCGTATGTACTTTTACTGGTAGCGTCTGTACTTCTATTGTACTTTCGGGCCTGAGCGGTCTCTTAGGCACTGTCTATCCTATATCCTAAAGATTCAGTCCTGGGCGTTCCCGGGATCAGAGGGTCACAGCGCACTTTGCTGGGTATTCGGCCCTGAGGCGGGTTTCTCAGACTCTAAGCCTGGATTTCTCTACCCCGTGGTAGGACTTCTGCCTCCTAAAGGCGGGTTACTAGACTCCTAAGTCTAGGATTTCTCGTTCTCTGAGAACGGACTGGACTCCCAATTTTCTGGGGCAACTCCTAACTACTGTCTACTACTTGAAATAAGTAACACAAGCAAATACAAGCTCAAGGCTGATAGAATTTCTTCTCAACTGAGAATTGCTTATTGTTCAACGAGGAACAGACAAGAGCAAGCTGGTTTGCTAGGCTCTCAAATGGCCTCTATTTATAGTATAATTTTTCCTGTCATTTCAAACAAAAAGTAATATAAAGAATATAGAAAATATACAAAGTATACAAAATATTCGTGTAGTAAAACAAAATAATAGCTTTTTTGAATTTATACCCTTTCTAAGAAATGTAAACTACTAAAAGAAGAAGGCCTATTGCATAAGCAAGTCATTATGAATTAATAGTATATTAAATTATGTTTTCAAACTATGAGTTGAGTATGACCAAACTAACAAAGCTAAGGCAAAACCTAGCTTGTTGAAAATAAAAATTTTGAATTATCTATTAAATTTTATTAAATTATGAAAAAATGAAGTATACAAGCTTTTTTAATTATAAAATAATTGGTTAGGACCTATAACTAAAAGAAGTATACTTTATTATATTGCCTTTACATTTACACTTTATATATTGACTATTTAAGCAAAAACTTCCATTTTTCAATTTTTCAATTCTTAACAAATTGTTCACCAAAATGGCTAGCTTTAGGCTAATGGTGACTGCAAAAATAGTTTTTGCCATTATTGACTTTTGCCAAAAATTCATTTGTCAACAGTTAAAGTAGGTTGAAATTAAGACTAGCCTAGCAACACCAATGAATATAATATAGCACTCTTCTAATTTTATATGCTTAATTATTTTATTAAAAAATTGTCTTTAGTTGTGAATAAATATTTAAACTCCTGCATGCACATCCAAAAGGCTGTTTGACACCCACCTAGATGAGTTTCTATGGCACTGTTGCCACTCGCACAAAACTTTAGGGTCCTTGGCCTAGGCAACATAGGCCTACTTTTCTAGGTGGTGCACTACTATGATATCTAGTCCAAATGAACATGGTGAAACAAACTTGCTAATCGCTAGCCCTAAACCCTAACCCTATAACCATAACCTTTTTTAAGCTTTTTAAGCCCCCCCCCCTACTTACAATCTAGTATTAGCAAACTTTTTAAGAGTGCTAAACTTGTTAAAACTTCATTAAAACTTCCTTCAAATTTTATTAAAACTATAAAAAATAATTAAACGTGCAAAACTAGAGGATTGCCTAAAATACGTCTAAATAGGCTATTTGTCTACATTGTCTACAAACAAATTAAAGCAGCGGGTGCTGGATGCCATAGCCGCACTGGGCAATGGCTAGAGTTCCGGCACCGGAACCCATTTTCTAATGGCTATGGTTCCTGCAGTGCCATTATAATATAGATGGAACATTATATTTTTCTTTCTACAGGTGGCTGATATTGAGATTTTGTTCTAGATTAAAATTTAAGACAATATGATAAGATTCGGGACGAGATGCTTCTAATATTCAGACTTCTTAAGATATGTTCTTAGCAGTCTTTATATGCTTCTATACGGCACTGCCGGATCCCTAGCTGTTAGAAAACGGGTTCCAGTGCCGGAACTCTAGCCATTACCGCCGCACCGTCTACTGCATAGCTGCGATCATTGAATGTTACTACATAATTGTAGCAGGTATTCGACAGTACGAGTATATAATTAGGACGCAGCGCAGACCGTTGCAGAGGAGAGAATCAGATGGTAGTGGGTGTGGGTGTGGCAGACGTTAAGGGCTAGGGGATTCCTTCCATCTGGCATCTGTTGTCCCTAGTCTTATTGACAATGACAAACCTTGGGACTTAGCCGCATATTGCTTCGAGACATGACAGGTTTTTCATGCAAATGAAATTGCAAGCTTGGTCATAAAATCTAAATGAATCGTCAGAATCGAATCTGAATTCTGAAATGAGTTTACCAAATGCATGTTTACCAATTATTTGTGACAATTAATGTCAACCGTTAATTATCGTGTGCTTGAATCGGCGCGACATTTCTGCGAAGTTCTGACAAGTTAAAACAAAGTTTATCTCGGTAGGGATCTCCAGCGGCAGTAGCCGTGTTTTTGGGTTTGAAAACGAAGTAGCTGCGATCATGGTTGGGTTTTCGAATGTAATGCTGCTTCGTAAAGTAGCAGGAAGATATTGCCGATTAAGGAGTTTCCCTACCAGCAGGTTGCAACTACGTAACGCACATGAAAATTTTCGTACATGGTTACATGGATTTTGTGAAACGTATAGATACAGAAAATACAATTGTTATCGAGTATAGTTACCAATCACTCTGCACAGTCAGCATAGTGGTTCGTGTGATGTGTTTTTTGTGAACTGACTGATATAGTATAATGGTATTTTTGGCTGTCGGCCGGGTTGTTGTTGTTTAGTTAGAAAGGCGCGTGGTACCCCAATGCTCTTGTCACCTTACACTGCGCCCAGTAGTGTTGTGACACAACCTGTCACAGAGCGCGTCTCAGAGCCTGGTTGTGAACTTAACAGGTGTAACGCGCCAAACGAATGCAGCTATAGTGCGCCGGCGTCAGACAGCAGGCAGACCCCGCCAATCGCGACCTAACATCGTGTGCATGCCTGCTGCCTTCGAATGGTAGCATCAGCAGCAACACCTTGCAGCGGCTGTTGGCAATAAAACTCGGCAAAAAATTATGTTGCTTGGATTGAGTCGCCATGCAACGGCGCAACCGTCGCTTGAGGCTGCAACAGGGTGCAGGCCTCTATCTCTAGTGCTCTTGTCTCTTCGTGGATGTCCTTAAGTCTCAATTGTTGAGTGCTTTTTTGTCTCTTTTTAGGCGCCCTTGGGTTGGCTTCTGTCTTTGATTGTGAGCGCCCCAAGCTGTCTCGTGACCAACCCCTACTTTTTCTAGGCCCGTGGATACCACGCCTAAAAGGTGGCAAAAGTTGCATTGAGCTCCTGTCGTTGGTTTCTGAAGGAGCGTTATTTTGATAGTGCCGCTGCCGCAATTTTTGTCGTAGCGATTTGGCCATACCCATTTAGAAGCTACATGTAGTACAATGCGTGTGATGTACAACATGTACGAGCGTATGTTACGTAAAAGATCTACGTTATATATATATATATTCATATGCTTTTTCAAATTTTATTATCCAACCAGCTGAATGCATGTTGGTAAATTTGACTGGCTATCACAATAGTGATACAGGCCGAATTGCCTAGCTAAATTGTGTAAATAAAATCAACTGTGGATCACGGGGGTTAAATCTTAACCATGTAGTAGTGCAGGGAGATGCGAATAAAATTTTTTGTGGAACTATGCGAGCGGTCTTGCTCAGCCGCGAACGTAGAACTGCAGGCCCTGTATGCTCAGCAGAGCAGCCGGAATGGCGGGCACGTCCATGAAGTGGCACAGGTGCAGCTGCTGGGAGAATAGCACGGCCTGGCAGTCCCCGGTGCACAGGTAGATGCAGGTAGCCAGGCTGAAGCCGCTGGCAGACCGGTAGCTGATCCGAAACGCATTCAGTTTTAGATAGGACTCGTTGCCAGGTACGAACTTGTTCGGGTCTGCAAAAAAGCGATGAAACTCAAAACTGTAGGCTGTACGTTCATGCATGACGTCGGCTGCCTGACCGGTTAACCGCTTTATTTTTTACAGATTTGATTGCATCGCTCAGAGAAATAACAAAACGGAGAGAATTTAACTTCAAGCAGCGTTCATCAGCACGTCTAGAACATGGATCCCGAACAGCAATCCGACGTCGGGGCGACTTTATGATGACGTATGACGTCGTTTTTCGTAGATATAATGCACAGAAGCGCATATTTGTCATCGACGTCGATAAACGCTGGGAACGCCGGTCGACGTCGCCGACGTTGGATTGCCGTACGGGGACGATGGCTTCAAGACCTTTCAAGTACACGCCCATATGCAACTGTAGTGATCCGCTAGTTGGTGTTAGGCGTCGCACTTTGTCAGCAGTCGCCCTTGCCCTCGCCCTCGCCCTGGGTTGCTGTTTGCCGCTGGTCAGCTTCCCGCCTCCCTCCTTTTGTCTGTCTGTTGCTGCTCTCTTGGGGTTTTGCCCGTTTTGCCCCTTGTTTCTCAGCCCTCAGCTTCTCTGCTGTGGGCTGTCTCTGTTTCGCTCGGTCTTTGTTTCCCCTGTCATGTGAGCGAGTCACATGACAGATCCTCTGTTCTTTGAGTCCTAAAGTTGGCCCTGTTTACCGGGAGAGTCACATGCTTTCGGCCCCCTCCCTTCTCTAAGGAGAGGAGTGACTCATGTTGCTAAAAATAGCAACTGAGTCACAGCCATGTGCACTCTGCCGGGAGACCCTCAAGTGACGTCAGTTCTAAAAATAGAACGAGTCACGAGGTCTTCCGCACGCTTGTACCCTGCCCGAGACTCTCAAGTGACGTCAGTTCTAAAAATAGAACGAGGTCACGAGGTCTTGTGCGTGGGTGTTTCCCGGTTATAAATAGGACCCCTCTCCCTTGTTTCCGTTAAGGAAAGGCTTCTTATCTGCGGAGAATTCACTAAGATCCCGTGTGCGTCAGTGTCTAACTAGTGCCCTTTGCGTACTGAATCCGTTTGTACTGGTCTGACTGAGACCCCAGTAAAGCCCAAGCCTAAGGGAGGCTAACACTGCCTTCCCAGCCACCCCTGAGCCCGGCGGGGAACTGCTGATCAGGACGCCTTGTTCATTAATCTGCAAATCTGCACGCTGTGCTGAGTTCGTTGACTTGTTTATTTCGTTCCGACGGGAAGCTCACCTCATCGAAGG
Source organism: Macrostomum lignano (assembly GCA_002269645.1). Classification (NCBI taxonomy): domain Eukaryota; kingdom Metazoa; phylum Platyhelminthes; family Macrostomidae; genus Macrostomum; species Macrostomum lignano. The sequence continues at coordinate 71,123 of NIVC01003337.1, forward strand.
CCGAGACCTGAAGGAACTGGTGGCAGCACTACCTACGCTACTGAGAGTTGAGAGAATTTCCCACTGAAGAGGCTCGAGTCTTAAGGTAATCTTAAGCGCCTAAACCGGGAAGAAAACACCATTCCACTTCATTGGTGGCAGCGGTGGGATTCAAAGACCTACCAGGCCACCCCGAGAAAACAATAAGTATTTCACAACCAGAAGCAATGCCTTCTCACTAGTGTAGTGCTGCCTGAACACCGAGTTACGAAAGGTGGATCCGCATAGCTGAGTGAAGTTGCCGCTGCACTTTTTATAGCAATCGCTCTCCCTCAGTTGCATTTGCCCGTAGGAGCTCCCACAGAAGCAGTGAAAACCGGCCTGAACTCCAAAGTACGGGTGACTGCCGAGCGCGCACAGGGCGCTGCACAGCTCGTGTGTCATGCTGTGGCTGGAGGCCCTGAACAGCTCTAGTTGATGAAGACCGACACCGCCAATCTTGGTGATGCCGTACATTCTCTGGTCAGTCATCTGCCACAGGCCGTTGACGCCGTCCAGATAGCAGCCGACATAAGGTGAAATGGCGGCTCCTGCCGGCGCTCGAGGCGATGCCGAAGACTCGACAGGCGAGCAGCAGGCCGGCTGCCAGGAGGATGAAGCTGTTCAGCCATCGCATGATCGGCTGAACTTTTAGCGAACCAAGGATTAGAGTCGCCTTATAATTTGACTTGAGTCGAAAATTTATTTCATGGCTGGAATAACTTTGAAGTAGCTAATATTTAAGCTTTCATCCCGCCAATGTTTTTAAAAGCCTTTAGAATTTCCACTTCAGCTGATTGGATCGGTTGCTAATTATACAGCGCATTGTTGATCTTAAATGCAAACGCTATTTACTCAAATTGCACTTCAACCTTCTATCAAGCGCCATTAATTTATTTCCGTAGCATTTAGACTTAGAAAATAATCGATTTGGGATCCATTGTTGCTCAATAAATGAAAGCAGACTCAAGAACCAGGGGGTCCTTGAGTCAGATTCGTTGCAAATGAAATTTATGGTAATTGGATGGGCCGATGCCAGGCAGCGGACAAGCTGCTCCCGTCGTAGCTACGACCTAGGTCGTAGCGTCGTAGCCACGCACATTTAAGTTACTATATTAGGCTGTCTTAATAACTACGTATCAGCTACAGTCTATACATTTAGCTCTTCCGTAGTTCCGGTTAGCCCGATCTTTAACGGCTATGAGTCAGCGTTTAAATGATGGAATCCTGGTGCACACAGCTGATGCGGGGATGAGCTCCTTCATCATTTTGACTAAGACCTGGTACATCCAGTTCCCTTGTCCCTAATTCCCTCTGGTACCGTATTGTGACGTTGCTAGTTTAAGGTGGTCCCGCAAAAGGGCCGTTGGACTATAGTTTCCCTTGCAATTTCTCATTTAAATTTCTCCAATAGTTTATTTTAACGTTTACTTGTAGTAGCGTGCAAATAATCTGTATCAATTGCTAATTCACTGTGTATTTGGTAGACCTTGCGTTCGTCTGTAAATTTTAGCACGATCGATAATTTCAAGTTCCCTCGCCAGCCAATGAAAACTCTCCGTGTTTTATGCTAACCCTTCTGCGCTCTTTATTAACCCCCGCCTGGCGGCGGGCTGGGGGCCTCCTCACTTCTGGCTTCGGGCGTCTGGCTCTCGTTTTCCTTCTCTCTCCTGGCTGCCTCGAGCCTCCTTATCTCTCGCCATGGCTCCTCTGTCTGGGCCAGCCTGTTTACACACTGTACTCCACTGTGTACTGCCACGGCTAACGCCACTCTCACCGCTACTTATCTGCCTGTTTACTTACTACTCACTGCCTCCACTGTGCTCATCGCCATCACTCACTACGTTGCGTCGCCATCACTCACTTCGCCTGCCACTCGACTTCATATTCTAATCACTTTCAAAACCATTGTTGCAGCCGCCAGTGCCCAGAACACTATAAGTTTTGTATTGACATTAACCAGTCTAATATTGATCTCGACAATAAATTAGCTACGGCAGTTTCCTGCCCTTATACACCAAGTGCTCCGCTACACAATCCGCTTCGCAAGAACTGACTTCGATTCATTTTGGGACTACAACAACTTACGACAATTCTCGTCAAACAGCCCTTTTAAGGGTCATAACCTCTACGCCAATAACGTGACAGTATCCACAATAGCAGACTTTTCCCGAAAGAATCACTCACTCGTCTTGAATTGACGCTTCGTCTACTAATCATGGCCGGGCGAGAAAGAGCGCGTGGGGTTTTCCTGATAGCGACAAGTGTTTCGAGGGATCGGTGTCCCTCGCCTGCCGCAAACTTATTCATACGTATATTTTCACCGTTACACCCAAAACCGATTGGCCACGCATAGATCGCAAAAACAACATAATATTATCGTAGCAAGTTGAGGCGCAGCTGGGCCAGAGATAATTGGGGGGAACGTCAGGGGACAGCCCAGCCAATCAGACTGGGTGCGCATCAAGCTGGGGCAGACAAATGGGGGTTGCGAGACAAAACGGGGCTGGGTAAACAACTTATGGGTGGGCCGTAAGTGTGCAGCTCCGGGGCACACCTGCCTGAGAGTCAAAGATTGCTCGTCAGTGCAAATGCACTCGGGCAAAAATAACGTGTATGTGCTACTTTATAACTACATGTATGTGCTACTTTATAATTACATGTATGTGCTACTTTATAATTACATGTATGTGCTACTTTATAATTACATGTATGTGCTACTTTATAATTACATGTATGTGCTACTTTATAATTACATGTATGCGCTACTTTATAACTACATGTATGGCCTCACACCAAAAACTTCTCAATAATCTCGAGCGCTTTCGGAAAGTCAATTCGATTAGACTGAACTGAGCGCAGATTCTTTATCTGACCCACTATATAGCTGCAAGGCTCACGTGCTCACGTGCTGCAATTGCGTGGCGCATCCGATGGCTGTACGGGTACAGCTGATACAGTGCCGGCACTTTTGAGGATCGCAACTCCAACCCCGTACATGTACATATATGTCTACGTACCGCGCCTAGCTCAGAGCTGCTGCCGTATCAAAGTAGTGAAATCTGGAACCAAACCTAACAGAACTCTAAGCTAAACCCACTCGGCTAGCAGTTCTACTCCTGGAAACAATATTACTTGTTGACATACTATTGTTGGTCTTTTGTGATGAGTGCGGAGACAAAAATCCAGTAAATGGTAAGGAGGTGCGCATAGTGACGACGTGTACAAGCAGAGAAAACTTTGATACCAATTTGTATTTTTGAGGAAGTTTAGCATGAATATATAGTTTATAAACATACATGTATAGTTAAATATACTTAGCCAGGATACATGTACCGTCAGGGGGAAATTTCTGATCAAATAGTGCAAATTTGGTGAAAATCGGTTGAGCCGTTTGAGAACTCTAAGCATGAATATATAGTTTATAAACATACATGTATAGTTAAATATACTTAGCGAGGATGTACCGTCAGGGGGAAATCTCTGATCAAATAGTGCAAATTTGGTGAAAATCGGTTGAGCCATTTTTTCTGAAATCAATCGCATACCTATAGATACCGACGTAGAAACAACTCATTTTACTAGTTAAATATATAATATATCGCTAAATATATAATATATATTTAATAAGATTAAAAGCTCGTTCCCACAGCTATCAAATAAAGCCAAACTTAGAGTGATCACACAGCTTGTCCATATTTTTCCGTCGCTTTGTACGAGTACATCAATGGCGTGTTTGATGATTGATGACTTAGTTGATTGCCGGTGTGAACGAGTTTTAAGAATCCAAAAAATAAAATCTTCAGATGGTTGACCACATGGTTAAAATACTTAACGACAAATAAAATTTTAAGAAAAGCGCAAGTCAAAAAAGGTGTCCTAAATCACTAAAGCAGCTAGTACAAAGCCATTCAATATCACTGAAATACTTAAAGATGAAATTTTTGAATGAGTGAGTGAGCCTGATTGGGCTTACTCATTCGCTTAGAGGCAGTGGAGCTTGACTCTAATGAGCTGGGATCAACTTCAGAAATGAGTCTAAGCCGAAAAGGATCCTTATACTGCACTTTATAGAAAGCATTGGCGATTGCATTGACAAACCTGGACTTTCCCGTTCCAGTCTCGCCCACGACTAGCATATATTTTGAATGCTCTGTCAAGTTTTCCTTGCTCTCGCCAATATCAAACGACTCTGGGCAGTTACAGTCGCCCTCGGGACAATGGCAGCTCTCAGGCAGCTTTAGAAGGCGCTTCTTGAGCTGAAAAATCTCCCCAGGAAAAGTTTTATCACCCTCTTTCTTCAGCGGCTTTGACTCGCACAGGACCTTACGAGCGTACTCGGAGCAAAGCTTCAGAGGATTAGTCTCGAAGTGAACACTCTTGGATTCCTCCGAGTCGCCAAATGCAGTCATCGTCGAGATCTTGGCTTTGAACTTTGTGCCTGGTTCGAGGTCGTGAATATCAATGCTCGTTTTGTCAGGTAATTTTGTGAAGACCAAGCACTTCGAGCTCTTGCTCGCCTGGTAGACTTTTATTCTGTAATGTACTGGGAGACCAAGGTCACACTTCACAGCTGACCACGAAAGCTTTGACGTAGTAGATTTGATCTCTTCGCACACAATATTCTTCGGTGCAAGTGGCAGTTCCAGAGGACACCACTGTTGCTCTTTTCTGTACAGCTTGGTGATTTGGATCCGATTACTGTCGCTACGTGTAGACTCGCTTACCAGAGCAACAGCCACCTGCGAACCAAGGATGCATTCGTTTCTTTTGGCAACTTCGATTAGCTCATTCGCGAGTTTGTTTAACGTGTCATGATCTTCCGAGTCAATCCAGGTGTCGGCGCTTCGTTCCACAAAAAATGTATGAGTCACTTTATTCAGAAAAAGCCTCAAGTCCTTTAGGTAGGGAGATGCATCTGGAAAGGTCAGCTGAGCCAGTAACTTTTGATTGGCTGAACTTTCAAACTGCTGTTTGTCTATTGAATCCTTGATGAGCTTGATGCCCACTGAACTCAGTTGAGCTGCCAACGCCTGCAGAGCGATGCACTCCCTCTCTCGATTCGAAATCCAGCCAAGAAGTTGAGCGGGTCCGAACGGAGAATTGTCCCGGAAATTGGTCAACAGCTTGGCGATTTTGTCGCATCCTTTCTTGTGCTCTCGAGCACCTGGCAGAGTCTTCAGCAGCTTTTCCGTGTATCTGGTCTTCATCTTCTCAACTTGGTTTACAAACTCTGAAAGCTCTGCGCGCTGCGTCTGCCAAGGACTCGATGCCAGCACTCGTTGCTGTGTTTCGGCCGCGCTGATGACATCATTGAGCTTCTGAAGATAGTCGCCAGCTTCGTTCAGCTGCTCATCCGTGATCTTCCGCTTCAGCATAACTACTTTGCCTCCAAGCGTGCTCAGGGGTGTCAAGTATGCCACCAGTGGAGTCTTGGCTCTGTCGCTTGAGAACCTGCTCACACAGCCGAACGCCTCTCGCAAGGTCGTCGGTGGAGATTCAACATCGAAGTCACCGAAGTAGCGGCACTTCACCCTGTCATACACGCTGTCGTCAAAGTCGCTGCTGTACTTGGGCGGCGCGTCGGACTCACTGAAGGCGGCTTTCAGAGCGGACACCATCGACTCGAGACTCTCTTCCGACGCTGAGGCCTCGCCAAGCAGCTCTCTCTCCTTTTCGAACACGAGAAAGGCATTGGCTCCGAACTTGATGCCCGTCACCACATGGGTCGCCGGGGTGTCCGCCAGCTGTTGTGGAAACTCGACGCCTCCACTTGGCTCCAAGTGCAGCTCGTCGAACCTTGTGACAATCCGGTAGGCCAGAGTGACTTCCTCGGAGTTGAGACTGGTCTTTGAGTCGTTCAGGTACCGACCAGAGCCTTCGACCTCGGTGTTGCCACACAGGAAGCCGAGCTTTAGATCCGGACTGAGTTTGAGCAGCTTCGCCTTGTCCGAAAATGTGCACTCTTTTTCGATGCTTATAGTTGGAGTTGGACTCACTTCCACTTGACTTTTGGTTATGTTGAGCTTTGCGGCTTGCGACCACAGCTTGGTCCCGGTGATGAAGCGGTCGTTTCGCGCATCGTACAGCGTGCCGAGAGCAACGGGTCGGCCCAGACAGGCCGTGCGGAGGTCCTTGTCATGAGTAGCTTCGCTACTATCTAAAATAACGAAATTGTAAGTAGTTCTACATGCAGTGTCAATAGTGCACTTATTAAGATGTCTCCACTTCTGCACCCAGCAACAGCATGTATAGCAAGGTTGAATGCAGCTAATATTTAGCTCAATGCACCTATTACGTCATCTATAAAGCATCCACCACCTGGCTGGCTACATTGCTGTGAGTTAGGCATATTTCTTTGACCATAACTTTTATAGTTGCTTCGCTGTTTTCAAAGTGTTCGGCAGCCGATCGTACTACTGCTGACAGACTCATCGAACCTAGGTTTTGCCACCTGTTTTAATTGTAAATTGGGAGTCACTACCGAATAATTGAAAGTGTGTTTGAAAAACTGATGACTGGAGTATTTTGAGGCCAATTTAATTAGATCCAGACAGATAGTCGCTGTGTTTATTTGCGATAGATTCACAAGAGGCAGCTTATGGATGATTAAATTGACAGGATGTCAGAGTAAGCTGAAATACCGATTGCTAATTCCATGTGAAATTAGTCCTTCTTTCATACTACTCAATAGTATGAAACGTTCAGAATCAGAGAAATACTTAATTAGCCTAAATTAGCCTACAAAACTTACCAGTAAACGCGTTGAATCGCGTACTATTAGAATCTGCAGTTTTATCAGGCAAGCCCTGCTCCCAAACAAACATGCTTAAACATACGAGTAGAAAATTAACACCCAATAACAGTGATTAACTAATCTCGATATGATTTTCAGTGAGACTGATACTATAACCCCACACGGTCATGAGCTCACTGGACTACTTTTTACGCAACAAACAAGCTGAGAAGTGTCCGGATCGATACGAGCTACAAAAGTGAGTGCCTAAATGGCAGAAGCTTACTCAGTGCAAGTCTGCAAGTCGGCTTAATGAGCCAATTTTTAGTTTCTGCCCTACTTGATGCTTCTTTTCTGCAGCAAGAATGTTGCATAAAAAGCTTTCTTCACTGAACACCGAAAGATGCATGTAAGTTAGCCACTCGTTTTGAGGGCTGCGGAGTGTGCAAGCGACTGCGTATTAACATCAGGCTGCTCACCAGTCGATCGACCTCTGTTGAACTTCTCCTTCAGGCTCATCTTGACGGATGTAACCTTCTTCATTGTCGCTCGCACCTGAGGTCAGGAAAGTACACTCGCTGATAAAGTTTCAGTTCTACTTGTACTTGTACAGAAGTAGCTACTTCTATTGGTGTCCAGGGCTCTTGAAAAATTTGCGCTCTGAATTTTAATGAGCGAGTTATGAGGTAGATTCCAATCTTATTTCATGCAGAAAAGTCTACAGGGAATGTTGCTCAAATCTAAGACAAGCAAAAAGAAAATGATAGCATAAAGTAATAAGTAACACTAGCAAAGAACAGGAACACCCAGCCATGGACAGGAACACCCAGTCATGGACAGGAACACTCAGCCATGGACAGGAACACTCAGCCATGGACAGGAATACCCAGCCATGTACAGGAACACTCAGCCATGAACAGGAACACTCAGCCATGGACAGGAATACCCAGCCATGTACAGGAACACTCAGCCATGGACAGGAATACCCAGCCATGGACAGGAACACTCAGCCATGAACAGGAATACCCAGCCATGGACAGGAACACTCAGCCATGGACAGGAATACCCAGCCATGGACAGGAACACTCAGCCATGGACAGGAACACCCAGCCATGGACAGGAACACTCAGCCATGGACAGGAATACCCAGCCATGGACAGGAACACCCAGTCATGAACAGGAACAACCAGCCATGGACAGGAACACCCAGCCATGAACAGGAATACCCAGCCATGGACAGGAATACCCAGCCATGGACAGGAATACCCAGCCATGGACAGGAACACCCAGTCATGAACAGGAACAACCAGCCATGGACAGGAACAACCAGCCATGGACAGGAATACCCAGCCATGGACAGGAACACCCAGTGATGAACAGGAACAACCAGCCATGGACAGGAATACCCAGCCATGAACAGGAATACCCAGCCATGGACAGGAATACCCAGCCATGGACAGGAACACCCAGCCATGGACAGGAACACCCAGTCATGAACAGGAACACTCAGCCATGGACAGGAATACCCAGCCATGGACAGGAACACCCAGTCATGAACAGGAACAACCAGCCATGGACAGGAACACCCAGCCATGAACAGGAATACCCAGCCATGGACAGGAATACCCAGCCATGGACAGGAATACCCAGCCATGTACAGGAACACCCAGTCATGAACAGGAACAACCAGCCATGGACAGGAACAACCAGCCATGGACAGGAATACCCAGCCATGGACAGGAACACCCAGTCATGAACAGGAACAACCAGCCATGGACAGGAACATCCAGCTATGGATAAGAACACCCAGTCATGGACAGGAACACCCAGTCATGGACAGGAATACCCAGCCATGGACAGGAACACCCAGCCATGGACAGGAACACTCAGCCATGGACAGGAATACCCAGCCATGGACAGGAACACCCAGTGATGAACAGGAACAACCAGCCATGGACAGGAATACCCAGCCATGAACAGGAATACCCAGCCATGGACAGGAATACCCAGCCATGGACAGGAATACCCAGCCATGGACAGGAACACCCAGTCATGAACAGGAACAACCAGCCATGGACAGGAACAACCAGCCATGGACAGGAATACCCAGCCATGGACAGGAACACCCAGTCATGAACAGGAACAACCAGCCATGGACAGGAACATCCAGCTATGGATAAGAACACCCAGTCATGGACAGGAATACCCAGTCAGGGACAGGAACACCCAGTCATGGACAGGAACACCCAGTCATGGACAGGAATACCCAGCCATGGACAGGAACACCCAGCCATGGACAGGAACACCCAGATATGGACAGGAATACCCAGCCATAGACAGTAACACCCAGCCATGGACAGGAACACCCAGCCATAGACAGTAACATCCAGCCGCACGCGAAGGCGTATTCAGCATGCCAGTGAAGTATGAGACAGACTAGGCCCATGGGCTAAGGTCTGCGATGCTTCACGCCTGCCCCTATCTTCAGCAGGTCAAGGCTGGTGGGAGGTCTGCACCCTCTATTTGCCTCTGGCAGCCGCAGACCCCCCCCCACGCTGTCTCGCAAGTCGACCCAGGGTACTCGTCCCCGCGTGTGTTCAAGACAGTCCCTAGGGCTGCTGGACAGACTGGGCTCCGGCGCTGGCGACCCTATCCAGTGGCTTCGGCCGAATTTGGGTATGCGGGTCTGGCTCGCCAACCTGCAGGCCGTGGTACTGCTCAACGTACTCTCTAATGCCTAAGGTGTTGACCGTGCCGATGGGCTGGAAGGCCGGGGAGTAGTCCGGTCGCAAGCGGTCCCCCTCCTGGTGTCGGGCCAGCCTTGAGGGTGCTATTGGCCTACTGCCCGGTCAGGTGGAGCGGCCGGGTGGGTACCGCGCCCCTTTGAGGGTAGCCCACCAACCTTTTATCATGGCCTTCGAGCCGACTATGGATAAACAAGCTATTTCTAGGGACGGGGACCCTTCTAAACCCCAACCTCAGTCCGAAGGACCGGCCGGTCCTGCTGGCAGATCCCAACCGACTGATTCAACTGTGGCAAAGGAAGGACCGGCTGGCTCTGCTGGCAGATCCGACCAGAGCTACCAAACTCAAAATACCCTAAGACCTGCCAGCTCCGCTGGTGGATCTAAGGGAACCGCGAGCTCTGAGCCTAAAGGACCGGCCAAATCTGGCAGATCCGATGAAGCTCAGCGGGCTCGGCTTGAGCGCAAACGCGCTAAACAACGCGCCAAAAGGCAGGCCAAGAAGGGAGCTGCGGGGGCCAAAGCGGCGGCGTCCACCATGGATGCTGAAGCGACTGGAGTCCCAAGGCAACCAGGCGGGCCGGCCGGTGGAAGCTCCAGTAGTTCAGCGGCGGCGCTCCCTGGAGCTGCTGCCGCGGCTGCTGAGGCCGAAACCACGGCGCAACAAATGGCCACTGCCAACAAGGAGGTTCCTTCGGGAGCTACCTTTGCGGCGAAGGCCAAGGCCAAAATCCCGGGAGTGATCATCCAAGGTCGCGACCAGGACTGGACCACTGATCAGCTTCAAAAAGTGTGGAGTGCTGTTGACTCCTATCTGATTGAGCTGACTGTCGAGGAGGGAATCTCCATCGGCGTTGAGCGGATGGTGCTGCGAAGCACATTCGTTCTTATTGCTCCTAGCAGCGAGGAGGACGCTCGGCGGCTGCTCCAGCGGCTACCGACGGTCTCCTTGGATGCTGACCTTGGCGGAGCTCTTTTTCTTCGTGAGGGCCAGCGTCCAAAGACGATACCCTATGTGGTTTTCGTCCCTGCTAAGAGCACCGCAGCTGGACCAGACGTTATTCGCCGGGTCCTACTGCGTCTGAACCCCGACCTCCCTGCTAGTGGACTGGTGTATCACCGTAAAGTCCGCAGGGGGGAGACGGGCAACTCAATTGTCCTCGGCCTTTCCAGCACTTGGGCGAGTCGGTACCCTAATGGATCCTCTTTCCAGCTGGGTGCCCTCAAGCTCAAGTTGCACCGAGGAAAGTCGGCCAAAGGGAAGGCTACTGCCAACCCCGGCATCTCCGGCAAGAGCGGGGCGCAGTCTAAGGCCCAAGGAAAGGCGCAAGCCGATCCCAAAGCCAAAGCTGCATCTCGCCCCTCTGCTAGCAGCAGTTCGGCGACCGCGGTAACGGCTCCGGCCAAGCCCCGGGAACCAAACCTGCCAGTCGGAGAAGGAGTTGAGGACGAGGCCGGGTCTTCGGAATCCGAGCTCTCCTCGGCCACCTTGGTGGGGTCTGAAGGTAAAGATGCAGGTGAGGAAGCTTCCTCCATCCTGTCATCGGAGCCTGAGGACTCTGCTGGGGGGGCCGGTGGGGGTGAGGAGGCCATGGACGTCGACCAACTCCCATCTCCCAGTCAAGCCCCAGCGGCCTGGGATGAGGACGATCTGTTGTCCAAGTCTCCTTGATGGCCCTGGGCTCTAGCCAGATATTGCATTTAATACAGTATGACTAAGCTCCACGCTGCCAAAGGAGCGACATTCTGTCTGCAAATAAATTTACAGCATTGCGTATCTGCGTCAGTTAATCTGATGAAGATTGCTGAGCTGTACAGGCCAGGCCTCATCCTGATCCAGGAACCCTGGATGCGCAACGGTAAGTTGCCCAACATTCCCTCTGGCTACTCTGATTTTTATGTGTGTGGCCCGGGGAACAGCCGCCCTAGAGCGGCTATCCTCGCTGCTAGCCATCTCCAGGCTTGGCTGAGGACTGATCTCTCTGATGGAGACCTTTGCGTCATCCAATCTAATCATTTCTCTCCGCGTACGTGTCTTGTTGCCTCGGTTTATATCCCAGGCGACAGAGACCCTGCTCCCGAGAGTTTACTGCGCCTTGCGCAGTACTGCGAGTCCCAGAACGCTGAGCTGTGCTTAGGGGGCGACCTCAACGCGCACCACAAGCACTGGGGCAGCAAAGATACCAACACTAGAGGAGAGGAGCTTCTGGCCCTCATCTCTAACACAAACCTCATGCTCTGCAACCGCGGCAGCACTCCTACCTTTAATAATGGCAGATGGACCGAGGTCCTCGACGCCACACTCGTTACCCCAAGACTCTTTGACAGAGTCAAGGAGTGGAGAGTCTGGTCTGAGGAGCCCTCCCTGTCTGACCACTGCTTTATCGCCTTTAATATCGCGGACACTAAAACCCAGTCTCCGATCACTTGGAGACGCAATATCCGCAACACTGATTGGGCGGCCTACAAGGCTGCCCTTGATCTGCACCTGCAGGAACTCACGGACTTACGTCCGATTGAGACCTGCGAGGATGTGGATCATATGGCTGAGACGCTGACAGGTTGCATTATTGCAGCCTACGAAGCGGCTTGTCCTGCTCGCGCCTACAGAGGCAAGACCTCGGCGCCGTGGTGGAACCCGGAGCTGGGGAAACTCAGGCGGAAGGCCAAAAGCCTTCATCGCCGTGCCATGAAGACCGGAAACCCGGAGGACATGGAGCTTTTCCGGCAAGCCTCCCGCAATTTCAAATCTGAAGTGCGCAAGGCCAAGGAATGTAAGTGGCGCCAATTCTGCAATGAATTGGATCAAGACAGACCTACTTCTAGGCTTGTCAAGGCCCTTACAATGGACAAAATGTCCAAATTAGCCATGATCAAAAAAGATGATGGCTCTCTTACTAAAGACCCTGAAGAAGTGCTTCAGCATATGCTTAGCACATTCTTCCCGAGGGTACCTACTGCTAGACCGGAGCCCAACCATTCGATGGATGGAGCCACCCTAGCGGCGGGCATTGTCACTGAAGACCTAATCGCTCGTGCGGTCAGAACCTTCAAACCCTTCAAATCTCCTGGACCTGATGGTATCTACCCTGTTCTCCTTCGTGAAGCAGCCAAGATACCCTCGTTCCTGAGACTCACCCGCAATCTTATGCGGGCCTCTATCCAGCTGGGATACGTTCCCAAAAGCTGGACTGAAGCTCGAGTAGTCTTTATTCCCAAACCTGGGAAGGGTGACTACCAAAGCGTCAAGGCCTTCCGGCCAATTAGCTTAACGTCAGCAATGCTTAAGCTCACTGAGAGGCTTATTCTCTGGCGGCTGCTCTCCTGCGAGCTGACAGCGATGCCCCTCAGCAATAATCAGCACGCCTTCCGTACCGGGAGGTCGACTGACAGCGCCCTGCATGCGATTGTCGAAAAGATTGAACGGGCGGTACTGGGTGACGGTTACGCCCTGGCTCTCTTTCTTGACATTGTTGGCGCCTTCGACAACGTTATCTTTGAAGCGTTTCAGAGGGCCCTTCAAAATCGCAAAGCTCATGCTACCCTCATACGGTGGATCATGTACATGATCTCCAACCGTACGGTCACTGCCCAACTTCTTGGGCAAACTGCCTCCACCAGAGTCTGTAAGGGTGGACCCAAGGCGGAGTCCTCACCCCGACGCTCTGGAACCTGGTCATGGACGCTCTTCTGAGTGACTCCCGACCTGACCCCGTCTTCAAAGTCGGGTATGCTGATGACGTCACGGCCATTGTGGCAGGACCGTCTCCCAGCACGCTCAGGGATCTGATGCAGAGCTTTATCCGCAAAGCAGAATCCTGGGCCAATGACAATGGTTTGGAACTCTCTGAGCCCAAAACCGTTGCCATTATGTTTACCAGCAGACTACGCTGGAACATACGTCCTCTGCAGCTCTACGGCAGAGATATTGCCTTCGCGCACCAGACCAGATGTCTCGGGGTCACACTTGACCACCGGCTCAACTGGTCCTTCCACGTGAAAGCAAAAGCTAAGCGTGCCTCAGCCATCCTGGCCCAGCTCCGACGAGCACTTGGCACTTCTTGGGGTCTATCCCCAAAGCGGCTTTGGTGGATCTATACTTCCGTAGTTAGACCTGCCATTACGTACGCCTCTGTTGTCTGGGTTAGCGCTACCCAGGTCAAAAGCCATGCAGACCTGCTCAACACGATCCAAGGCAGAGCGTGTAGGCTCATCTGCAACGCCACCAGGTCCACGCCCTTTGCTGGCATGGGGGCCTTTCTTAATCTTCCGCCTCTTGACCTCTTCATCAGGGGTGAGGCGGCTAGAACGACGCGGCGTCTAATTGATGCCGGCGTCAAATTCATTTACATGAGAGCACCTGCTAAGCGGAACCTTGTCCCGCATAGCGATCTGTGCCTCAACTTTCTCAACGAGTGTCAGGCCAATCGCGTCTTCACCGATGGCATTGCCTCAACGCTCAACCTGAGACAGCGCTACTCCGTAGCTATCGACTCGCGCGATAACATCAATGACCATTGGAACCCTGGTGAGCTTCATTGCTACACCGACGGTTCTAAGCAGTCAGCCAACACCGGCTTTGGTGTTGGAATCTTTCTGAACGGGAGGGTCATCGCTACCCACGCTCAATACACTGGGGTCAACTCCAGTGTTTTCCAAAATGAAGTTCTGGCCATCAGCTCCTGCACTGCAGAGCTTCTCGCCACTGGCGTTACTGGTAAGAACATCATTTTCCATTCGGACAGCCAAGCTGCCTTGCACGCCATCAGTGGCTGCAGCACCAACTCTGCTACAGTCCTTGACTGTATCAAACTCCTCAATGTGTTGGGTTCCGCCAACAAAATTACCCTTAAGTGGGTTCCGGGGCATGTGGGGATCCGAGGAAATGAGTTGGCTGACACCCTTGCAAAAGTTGGTGCCTCCGGCTCCTCTCTCGGCCCCGAACCTCTTGTCCCGATTCCTGGCTGTGTCATCGACTCGCGCATCAAAGCGTGGATCAGGACTCAGCACCGCTCGACTTGGGCGAACCGCACGAACTGCAGGCAATCCAGAGGCGCTGTCCCTCAGCCCTCTCACCAGCTCCGGAAGCTCCTCTTGCGCCTCTCGCGCAGAGACATCCGGGCTGCCACCATGACCCTCTCTGGTCACGGCTGCTTCTCCAGGCACCAGTACCTGCAGGGCAACGCCACCAACGCCACCTGTAGTTTCTGCAACTCAGGTGACGAAACCGCTGAGCATTTCGTCAGCATCTGTCCCGCCTTCACGCGGGCCAGACTCACTTACCTCGGGCCACACACATCTATTACTGAAGCGTGCAAACCCGAAAACTTTAATCAGCTCATGCGCTACCTTCGGGCCACCCGCAGGGCTGAACTCTCCTTTCCAGAGAGCACCATAGCTGCTGGCGACACTGGGGGACCTCCCTGGGCGGCGCCAACCCTCCGTCCATAGCGACGCGTCGGCCGTTCAGGGACTAGCGGAATGGGCGCCCGCGCCTTCCCGCTGTGTCCCCTCCGGGACAGCCCTGCAGCTAAGTCAAGTAAGTCAAGTCAACATCCAGCCATGGACAGGAATAGCCCCAGCCATCGAGAAAAACCTTCAACGATAGATGACATTAGCCAAAAGTTGAAAGCCCAGAAGAAAACTATAGAAAGCTACAGCCAAGGATTAAAATTAAACTTACAGGTAGGAAAAATTGCAGATTTCCTTTTCAAAAGCAGATGAGATCAAAGTGAAACCAAGCCGAACCAAAGCATTTGCTCCGCAAGCAAGCGCTGTCTGCTAAAAGCTAGACTGTATCTGTCGCTATTGTACAGTCAGTGAAAAAGGAACTTCCGTTAAACCCAAACAATCTCCCCAAGCTGCAAATCAGTAAGTGCGTCCGTCTGCACACTCGCATGCGTCCACACGCAAAGTGCACAACCCGACGTACAGTTCCTTGTAAGTTCCTCGTTCCTTGCTTAATCGTCTGCTACCACCACAGACCAATAAGTATAACTAGACTGCTCATGAGGGGCATGAAATTTGCCTCTTTTCATGTAGGAAAAATGGCATCCCAGCTCCCACCCCCTCACGATCAATAGTCAGGGCTTCCATTCCCTTCCTACCCTTCAGTCGTTAGGGCCGCTGTATTAATTGTTGCCTTTTGCCATGGAACATGCATTGCTAACCATTTAACAAACTTTATGTGCAACTAGTAATTTAACAGTTTAATCCAGTATTATTTTACGATTTATTTATTAAAAACTAAAAAACCGTAAAAAACGCTTGCAGACAAAATGAGACTTTTTTGTTGTTGCTGATAGCTGATAGCCATCTTCTAAGCGAAGCTGGATGTGGAAGCTGAAAGTACGGTCTCACATACGCATAGGCCTTCGGGCTGTAAAAGTGCAATGTGGAGGCGAATTTCCGCACTTCGTGGGAGAATATTTTTGTCCTCTTAGTAATCTTGCTTGGCAAAATGTTGCTAAGCAGTGAATCGGGGGTCAAGAAATTCTGCCGAGATGCAGCAGCTTCATTCAAAATACATTTGGCCCTTAACTCTCGAATCACATCTTTCAGGGTCTTGGCTCTTTGTTTAATTTGACTATATGCTTTGAGCGCAGAGATCGAATTTTACGGTACTTGCTCTGGAGCGACCGCCTTAAGATTTCAACAGCCTTTGCAATTTTCTTGGACCGGCTATGAGTAGATACATGTAGAAGCCTATATTGTACCTGCGCCGAAGGTTTTTAAGTGCTCTCACCTTCTTGTTGAATTCTTCTCTGGGCACGCTGCGGCTGCGGTGGCAGTCTTCCGTTTCTTTTCAGCTTTCGGCAGCAGATGGTCAGGGAACGTCGGGAAGATAGAAGGAACGGCATTTGGATATAGCCGTCTTTTGACGCTAGGCAGAAAGCCTACAAATTGCTCTTTAAAGCAAGATTACTCAAAATGCATTGAGCAGACTTGCGTGGATGGCGATGGCTCAAAATCTTTTCTTCTCAGCGCTATCAGCACTTTCAAATTCAATGCACTACGCTCGTACAATGCACTTTCAAATTCTCGGAGACAAGTGTCGATTATTGAGCTAATTGAGGAAAATCAGTTAACGAAAAACAAACAGAGCTGTCTCAATGTTCAGACTGAGTTAAGTCAGATTGAATTGGATAAAAATTGGACAGTGTCTGGGGCGAAAGGCCAAACGTATATACATTCAGTTAGTGAGTGTGACTTGGGCGTAGGTTAAAAAGGGATGTTATTAACCTACAGATAACGACAGTTCACGCTTATTTGCGCATCCGAGGTCTTTCCGTCATTGACACCAAAAAGACAGACACAGATCGTACGAGCGCACTTAATCTGCTGATATTCCTCGTTTTGTGCTTTCAGTCTTCATTCTTCATTGACGCTTGGCCATTGCACTGGTAGAGAAAGAGCCAAGGAAATGAGCGTGAGCCGTCATATCTGTAGGCCATAGGGTAATATACCAATACCATAGACCTTGTGAGGGCAGAAAGATGGAGAATCCGAGGGTCGCGAATAGATAGTTAGATAGATAAGATAGATAGATAGAAGCGACCCTAGGATTCTACATCTTTCTGCCCTCACAAGGTCTATGGCATGGATGAAGGAATTCACTGGATTGCTCATCTGAAATAGTCTATGGTCGAGTTCTTTCCTCCAAACTTGGAATTCACCCCTAGGAATCTATTGGCTGATGAAAGTTAAAAATTTCGTCATCGTCTCGTCATGATGCGAACCGCTTATAACGCCACCGTGAATCGATTTTAAGTCAAGGAGAGACATGTATCGAGACAGTACTTCTACTGTATGTTTAATGCAATTCAAGATATTCAGCAGAGAAACAGAAATTACAGTAAACTTGAGACGTACGAAGCATTAACCCGTGAGTACTATACATGCACCGTCGTCCAAGAGGTCAACAACAGTTCAGCTCGACCTGCAGGTCTATATATTGGTTTCTAAAGGAGCGCTACTTTTATAGGGGCGCAACTTTTTTATGCTGCAATCTTGTCGACGCTAGTTTGGGGTGACCCTTTGTCAACTGCAGTGCGCGTGTAATTTTTATGCACATGGTAAGAGATCGACGTTGTATGCTCTTTCCAATTTTATTAAATATTCGAACTGAATGCATGGCATACATGTATCACAATAGTGATACAGGCTGAAATCGCCTGACAAAAGTTTGCAATCTGTAATCTATTGGATCAAGGGATTCAGAACCATTCAAGCGGATTCGAATGGATATTTTCGGTGCTACTGTGCGAGCGCGGCCCCTCTCAGCCGCGAACGTAGAACTGCAGGCCCTGAATGCTCAGCAGAGCAGCCGGAATGGCGGGCACGTCCATGAAGTGGCACAGGTGCAGCTGCTGGGAGAATAGCACGGCCTGGCAGTCCCCGGTGCACAGGTAGATGCAAGTAGCCAGGCTGAAGCCGCTGGCAGACCGGTAGCTGATCCGAAACGCATTCAGTTTGAGATAGGACTCGTTGCCAGGTACGAACTTGTTCGGGTCTGCAAAAAAAGTTCGTTGAAACTCAAAACTGTAGGCTGTACGTCCATGACGTCTGGCCGTCTGACCGGTAAAGGCTTTATTTTTACAAAATATTTATCGCTCAGAAAAAATACAAAGCGAAGAGAATTTAACTTCAAGCAGCGTTCATCAGCACGTCTAGAAAAAGGATCCCAAACAGCAATCCGACGTCGGCGCGACTTTTTGATGACGTCGTTTTCTGTCGATGCAATGCAAAAAAGTATGTATTTGTCATCGAACGTCGATAAACCTCGAGAACGCTGGTCGACGTTGTCGACATCGGATTGCTGCTGTACGGGGGTGGCTTCAAGACGTATCATGTACGCACATATGCAACCAGCTGTACGGGGATGGCTTCAAGACGTGTCATGTACGCACATATGCAACCAGCTGTACGGGGATGGCTTCAAGACGTGTCATGTACATGCACATCTGCAACCAAAAGCAAAGCATGCTCACGAGTGTAGTGCTGCCGGAACACCGAGTTACGAAAAGCGGATCCACATTTCTGAGTGATGTTGCCACTGCATGTTTTAAAGCAATCACTCTCACTCATTTGTATTTGACCGTAGGAGCTCCCACAGAAGCAGTGAAAACCGGTCTGAACTCCAAAGTACGGGTGACTGCCGAGAGCGCACAGGGCGCTGCACAGCTCGTGTGTCATGCTGTGGCTGGAGGCCCTGAACAGCTCTAGTTGATGAAGACCGACACCGCCAATCTTGGTGATGTCGTAGTTCCTCTGGTCAGTCATCTGCCACAGACCGTTGATGGCGTCCAGGTAGCAGCCGACGTAGGTGAAGTTGCGGCCCCTGCCGGCGCTCGAGGCGATGCCGATGACTCGACAGGCGAGCAGCAGGCCGGCTGCCAGGAGGATGAAGCTGTTCAGACATCGCATGATCAGCTGCGTCTTTGTGAAATCAAGGATTATTGACTTACCTAAGACTTGAAATTATTTTTTGAGTTGGCTACGGATTCGAGCTTTATTAGCGATCTCAAGCCAATTATTTTAAAAGCCTTAAGAGTTTCTACTTTCAGAGCATTTGAAATCCCAAAGCTATTCATTAAAATTGCCATTCAGCACTCCTTTTTGATTTTTATTTAGAAAAATAAATCAAATTGAGATCTATTGATGCTCAACAATTGAAAGCAGACCCAAGAACCATGTGGGTCCTTAAGCAGGCAATGTTTAGATTTTTCGAAAAAAATAAAAATTTTGGTAAATTAGATAGGCCGATGCAAGGCAACGGACGAGCTGCTCCCATTATATCTACTCCGAAATTCATAATGCGTGTACGATGTACGTCAGGTTAGCGTGAAACACAACCCTGCACAGATTTATAGGCAGGTATGGTTAACATACATTATAGCTAGTTAGTGCAATCGTATGCAAGTAGCGCGCATGCAGTTCTGTGGTTCCGGTTTATCTCGCTTTAGTGGCCAGGCACTTAAGGAGGCGTTCATATATACTCAGAAACTGCTCCATGGTGTGATGTCTATACTCGTACAAGCTGTTGAAAACCGCGGATTTTTTAACACAATAGATCAGAAGACTTTCTAAGACTATGCAAACACTTACAGCATCAGGACAGTAATCTAACTAAATAGTTTTTAGGTAAGAAGATGAGATTAATTTGCAGCTGTTAAATAAAATGAAAAACACCCGGCCATGGACAGGAACACCCAGCCATGGACAGGAACACCCAGCCATGGACAGGAACACCCAGCCATGGACAGGAACACCCAGCCATGGACAGAAACACCCAGCCATGGACAGAAACACCCAGCCATGGACAGAAACACCCAGCCATGGACAGGAACACCCAGCCATGGACAGGAACACACAGTCATGGACAGGAACACTTAGCCATGGACAGGAACACCAAGCTATGGATAGAAACACTCAGCTATGGATAGAAACACCCAGCTATGGACAGAAACACCCAGCTATGGATAGAAACACTCAGCTATGGATAGAAACACCCAGCTATGGATAGAAACACCCAGCTATGGACAGGAACACCCAGCTATGGATAGAAACACTCAGCTATGGATAGAAACACCCAGCTATGGATAGAAACACCCAGCTATAGATAGAAACACCCAGCTATGGACAGGAACACCCAGCCATGGACAGGAACACCCAGCTATGGACAGGAACACCCAGCTATGGACAGGAACACCCAGCTATGGACAGGAACACCCAGCTATGGACAGGAACACCCAGCTATGGATAGAAACACCCAGCTATGGATAGAAACACTCAGCTATGGACAGGAACACCCAGCCATGGACAGGAACACCCAGCTATGGACAGGAACACCCAGCTATGGACAGGAACACCCAGCTATGGATAGAAACACTCAGCTATGGATAGAAACACCCAGCTATGGATAGAAACACCCAGCTATGGATAGAAACACCCAGCTATAGATAGAAACACCCAGCTATGGATAGAAACACCCAGCCATGGACAGGAACACCCAGCCATGGACAGAAACACCCAGCCATGGACAGGAACACCCAGCTATGGACAGGAACACCCAGCTATGGACAGGAACACCCAGCCATGGACAGGAACACCCAGCTATGGACAGGAACACCCAGCCATGGACAGGAACACCCAGCTATGGACAGGAACACCCAGCTATGGACAGGAACACCCAGCTATGGACAGGAACACCCAGCTATGGACAGGAACACCCAGCTATGGACAGGAACACCCAGCTATGGATAGAAACACCCAGCTATGGATAGAAACACTCAGCTATGGACAGGAACACCCAGCCATGGACAGGAACACCCAGCTATGGACAGGAACACCCAGCTATGGATAGAAACACCCAGCTATGGATAGAAACACCCAGCTATGGACAGGAACACCCAGCTATGGACAGGAACACCCAGCTATGGATAGAAACACTCAGCTATGGATAGAAACACCCAGCTATGGATAGAAACACCCAGCTATGGATAGAAACACCCAGCTATAGATAGAAACATCCAGCTATGGATAGAAACACCCAGCCATGGACAGAAACACCCAGCCATGGACAGGAACACCCAGCCATGGACAGGAACACCCAGCCATGGACAGGAACACCCAGCTATGGACAGGAACACCCAGCCATGGACAGGAACACCCAGCCATGGACAGGAACACCCAGCTATGGACAGGAACACCCAGCCATGGACAGGAACACCCAGCTATGGACAGGAACACCCAGCTATGGATAGAAACACTCAGCTATGGATAGAAACACCCAGCTATGGATAGAAACACTCAGCTATGGACAGTTACACCCAGCCATGGACAGGAACACCCAGCTATGGACAGGAACACCCAGCTATGGATAGAAACACCCAGCTATGGATAGAAACACCCAGCTATGGACAGGAACACCCAGCTATGGACAGGAACACCCAGCTATGGATAGAAACACTCAGCTATGGATAGAAACACCCAGCTATGGATAGAAACACCCAGCTATGGATAGAAACACCCAGCTATAGATAGAAACACCCAGCTATGGATAGAAACACCCAGCCATGGACAGAAACACCCAGCCATGGACAGGAACACCCAGCCATGGACAGGAACACCCAGCCATGGACAGGAACACCCAGCTATGGACAGGAACACCCAGCCATGGACAGGAACACCCAGCCATGGACAGGAACACCCAGCTATGGACAGGAACACCCAGCCATGGACAGGAACACCCAGCCATGGACAGGAACACCCAGCTATGGACAGGAACACCCAGCCATGGACAGGAACACCCAGCCATGGACAGGAACACCCAGCTATGGACAGGAACACCCAGCCATGGACAGGAACACCCAGCCATGGACAGGAACACCCAGCTATGGACAGGAACACCCAGCCATGGACAGGAACACCCAGCTATGGACAGGAACACCCAGCTATGGACAGGAACACCCAGCTATGGACAGGAACACCCAGCTATGGCAGTTGCACAAAAAGCCCATAAGTTAAACCTCCAGCCAATTTAAAACCCAACTCGCAGTGTGAAAGAAATTGCAGATTTATTTCCCATACTGGACAGGAGTGAGAGCGCACGTTTTTATTTATTGATTTTTGACTGCGTTTATAACGGCTATAGCAATAATATTATGACGTAAAAAACATCTAAAAAGTTAAACAGGGTGATGACGGATACAAACAGTTTGACTGAGAGCGCTTTAAACAGAAACACGCTTAGCACAATACAAATTATCAAGGAGTTAAAACAAAAAAGAATGCTTCATATAACGAGTAGCCAACGATTGGTTGATGAATGATGCTGGCCTAAAGTTAAAAACTGAGTTTTAATTAGGTAGGCATAAATAATTTAGTAGAGTATTTATAAGCTCAAAAATGTAAGCCTTCAAAGAAATTATGAATTATTACGGTGCAACTAATTAATATATCGCGATTAATGAGAAGTCGAAGTTAATTAGGAGAAATTCGAGAGTAAATTACTTTGAAAAAGCAATTGTCTTAATAATAAGAAAGCAGCTGCAAATGTGGAATGAACTGAGTGAAGAGTAAGCGTAAGCTACACTTCGTGAATATAATATCAGTTTAGTTATAATAGCAGTCAAATTAATAATAATAATAAATACTTCATTACACCTGCCCTAATGGGCAGATGTGCAACCGACAGCTCAGCCGCAGCTGTTGCGTGGCGCATCTGAAGGCTGCGTACGGCTATTCAGTCCAATGACTGGGGGTCGCCACACCCTCAATTACCCCAGCTAATGCTGGCACCCATTTTACAGCTGGGTGAACTGAAGCAGTGCAGAATTAATTGCCTTGCTCAAAGACACCATGCAGTTGTTATAGTGGTATCGGGAATCGAACCCACGACCTTCAAGGTAACTTTTCAAGGTAAAAAACTTTTTAAGTTTCAAAAGCTATTCAAGACTATGCAAAAAGCCAATTAGGTTCAGGGATCACTTGGGCTCACTCGTGGCGCTCTCGCAGCGCTGCAGCATCTCGGCGATCTTGTTGCCGAACGGATCTTCGCCACGGCGAGTCTGGGCGATCATTTCGGCAGATTTTCGAGCCTCTGCTAGGTACTTGACGCGGCTCTGCCAGCCAGGCGTCTGCTCCATCTCCTGGCTGCTAATGAGGTTATCAATGTACTGCACTACGCCTAGAGGGTACTGCCGAAGTGCCAGCTGATCAAGAGCTTCAAAGCACTTGTGAATTGTCACAATGTTGTACGTGAGCTCCTGGTGCTCTGCCGAGAGTTCTTCTCTCAGAGTTTCAATCAGTTTCCGTTTAGCCTCCCGATCTTTGACGCTGAGCTCGTACTTCTCAAAGATCTCCGTCACGCTGACGATCTCCTCCTCGGTGGTGTGCACGAAGTAGTGATCCGAGCACTCGTGCTCCTTCCAGCTGCACTTTTTCGGGCACACGGAGCAATTGCCAAAGAGCGTGAAAACTCGGCACTTTTTCCTGCTTTCTGGAAGTCCCCTGGAACAGTCGTTGTGGCAGGTGTTCTCGCACACTCTGCAGCGCATCACGTAGCGACCAGGACCTGGAGTCTTCTTCACCTTTTTCGGCACCATCACTTTCCGAGTCTTGTTCATGTCGGCGTCCTTGATCACGGCGTCCAATGTATCCACGAGGTTGAGCTGCTCTTCAAGTAGAGCCATTTTATCGAAGCACACCTGCACCTTTTCCCACATCTTCTCCTTTGAGTGCTCCAGCGTGCTGCGCTGCCTCAAAACATTTCGAGTGGTCTTCAGGGAGATCGCATCAGCTTTGCTTAGCCAATCGAACAGCTCAGAGTAGCTAAACCAGGCCTGCTCCCAATCGAGCTGGCTCGCCCGAAGAGCCATTTGATGCTTTTTCTCTTCTGCTGAACAGGCACCCTGCGGTTCCGGCTCTGAGTTGTCGGAGTAAAGCACGCCATTGTTAAACTTCAGGATTTGCTTATACGGTACATTGTGCTCGCTTAGAGCAGCCAGTGCCTGTGGCTCATTGCTGTCTGCAAATGTCATGACCGGAAGAATTATCTTTGCGATATCCTTTCCAAACAGGGATAGAACCTGATCGAAAATGTACTTTTGTGTCGGGGTCAGTCGGTTTTGAGACGCCTTAACCACAAAGCCAACGGCGTGCAGGATGCCCGTCATTCCTGGAATGCAGGTGCTGTCTTCTCCGAGCACTCGGGCGATCTTCTTAACGACTCGCTGATCCTCTTCGAGACCCCGGGTGTCTCCGAAGCCGGGAGTATCGATGACGGTCAGCGGGCAGTCCAGGGCACTTCTGCCCGAGCTGCACCCGCCCGAGGTGTCCACCGGATGAAGAGTATACAATGACACCTTGGACGTCTGAGAATGCGCCTGGTTAATAATTTGACTTATTCTATTTGAAGCAGTGGATTCCAACGCCGAACATTCCGGGGCGGTTTCAGAAATCAAGCGCAGTCGAAAGTTGTCCTTGTATTCAACTTTGTAGAAGGCATTTACAAGCGCGTTGATGAATCTGGTTTTTCCTGTGCCAGTCTCGCCCACAACCAGCAGGTACTTCCCTGGACTGCTTTTGCACGCGCCAATGTCGAATGACTCAGGGCAGATGCAGTGGTCCGCAGGGCACTGGCAGCTCTCAGGCAGCTTTAGGAGTCTCATTTTGAGCTGGAAAATCTCGCCAGGAAACGCTTCGTCGCCTTCTTTCCTCACGGGCTTCGACTCGCACATGATCTTTCGCACGTACTCGGAGCAGAGCTCCAGAGGCAGCGTTTCAAAACGGACGCTACGGGACTCAACTGAATCCCCAAACGGAGTCACTGTAGAGATCTTGGCCTTGAATTTGCTACTTGGATCGAGCTCGTGAACGTCAGTAGTGACTTCGTCAGTGAGTTTCGTGACGACAAGCTCACTCGAGTCTTTTTTGGAGGAAACGTAGATATTAATTCGGTACTGCACAGCTGGCGCAAATTCGCTCTTCACGGCCGACCATGAAAACTTGGCCCGAGTGGACTTAATTTCCTCGCATGACAGATCCTTCGGTGGTGGCGGAATCTCCAGAGCGCACCACTGGTGTCCCTTTCTGTACTTTTTTATAATTTCGATTCGGTCCGTATTGTTGCGACCGGCTTCGCTAATTAGAGCTGCAGAAACGGTGAATTTATCGTCTGTTCTGTTTCTTTCAACAATGGACACAAGCTCGTTCACCAGTACAATGATCTTTTCATGCTCTTCAGTGTCATGCCAGGTATCCCGGCTCCGCTCCACAGTAGAGTAATTGCTTTCACCATTGAGGAATCTCTGAAGACTTTTTAAATAGAAAGATATCGTTGGAAAATTAAGCTCAACTAGAAGCTTCTGTTCAGCTGATTTTTCAAACTGCTGTTTGTCTGTGGCATCCTTGATGAGCTTGATGCCCACTGAGCTCAGTTGAGCTGCCAACGCCTGCAGAGCGATGCACTCCCTCTCTCGATTCGAAATCCAGTCAAGAAGCTGGGCGGGTCCGAACGGAGAATTGTCCCGGAAATTGGTCAACAGCTTGGTAATTTTATCGCATCCTTTATTGTGCTCTCGAGCATCTGGCAGAGTCTTCAGCAGCTTTTCCGTGTATCTGGTCTTTATCACTTCTACCATATTCACGAACTCTGAAAGCTCTGCACGCTGCGTCTGCCACGGACTCGATGCCAGCACACGCTGCTGTGTTCCGGCCGCGCTGATGGAATCATTGAGCCTCTGAAGATAGTCGCCAGCTTCGTTCAGCTGCTCATCCGTGATCTTCCGTTTCAGCATAACTACTTTGCCTCCAAGCGTGCTCAGAGGTGTCAAGTAAGCCACCAGTGGAGTCTCGGCGCTGTCGCTTGAGAAGCTGCTCACACAGCCGAACGCCTCTCGCAAAGTCGTCGGTGGAGATTCGACATCGAAGTCACCGAAGTAGCGACACTTCACTCTGTCATACACACTGTCGTCAAAGTCGCTGCTGTACTTGGGCGGCGCGTCGGACTCATTGAAGGCGACTTTTAGAGCGGACACCATCGACTCGAGACTCTCTTCCGACGCTGAGGCCTCGCCAAGCAGCTCTCTCTCCTTTTCGAACACGAGAAAGGCATTGGCTCCGAACTTGATGCCCGTCACCACATGGGTCGCCGGGGTGTCCGCCAGCTGTTGTGGAAACTCGACGCCTCCACTTGGCTCCAAGTGCAGCTCGTCGAACCTTGTGACAATCCGGTAGGCCAGAGTGACTTCCTCAGAGTTGAGACTGGTCTTTGAGTCGTTCAGGTACCGACCAGAGCCTTCGACCTCGGTGTTGCCACACAGGAAGCCGAGCTTCAGATCCGGACTGAGTTTGAGCAGTTTCGCCTTGTCCGAAAATGTGCACTCTTTTTCGATGCTGATAGTTCGAGTCACTTCCACTTGACTTTTGGTCATGTCGAGCGTCGCGGCTTGCGACCACAGCTTGGTCCCGGTGATGAAGCGGTCGTTTCGCGCATCGTACAGCGTGCCGAGAGCGACGGGTCGGCCCAGACAGGCAATTCGGAGGTCTTTGTCTTTGAAGGAACCGTGGGCATCTGAACAGCAAAGTAGTGTGGAAACAAGAATGTTAAAAAGTGTGGGACTTAACACGTTTGGATCTACCACAGGTACTTTGCTAGCTTTGGTACTGAGACATGCGGTATGTAGTGGTACGTTAAACAATCAATAAAAAGCGCTGTTGCTTCGATCGTGAAATTTTTTAAATCTCTAGCGGTGACCAAAGTGTGGGTGGCAAAAAGCAAGGACAGCAAAAGTTTCCTAGACAACCGATAGTGTCAATCGTGATATGCAGGGTGGTTCAGAAAGGCCTCCCTGGCTTTTCTGAGTACTGGGTTGATGGATTGGGCACAACCTTGACCTGCTTAAACTTTTTAATGATATTTTTACTTTAGAAGCTTGTTACTTGCTTCAATAATCTTGAAATTACACTACCGGACGTATCTGCTGTATTTCAGTTCTCTGCATGGCTTATACGTCAGTTGAGAGATTCAAAATGACGTCCTGACTTTAAGAGACTTTAAGAGGTATAGACAACTATGGGCCGTCAGGTTGAGAAGTTACTAACAGCTTTACAGCAGATTGTTACAATTGTGCTTAAACACAAGTCAATGCATGTAATAAAAAGCTGTGTTTAAGAAAACTGCTCTGTTTTTTTAACCGAGAGACCTTACTGGACCACTCTGTATAGCTTTATACAATGCCATTCGAGAAACAGATTAGGAGTATCGTCACAGGTACATGTAAGTCATTGGTAGTGCATTCACGAATGAGAAATGAGGTGGTGAATCAACTAAGAAGCACTGGTCGAAAGCATTTGGCGCATGGCTAAATAGTACACAAGCAGTATTGATTTGATTTAAGAAATATCGGCAACCGCATGCATTTGGCCAGCCAGAAAGAAGCAAGAGAAAGTTCACTGTCTGCCATTTTACTTTCGGAATTATGCTAACGACTTTACGTTAGCATACGTTAGCATAACGCACTCACCAGCCGGCGGTCTCCGCTTGAACTTCTTCTTGAAGGCACTCCTAGCGGCCGAGAGCTTCTTATTCATGTCTGCGCAATGGTCTGCAAGTATTGCAGTGGAGAAGGTGCGTAGCCTGACTACCCCCTATAATTGGCGGAGTTTGCAACAAACTTTACATTTTTGGCCACCTCAAGCGTTAGACAATAAACCTATGGTTGGGCAACCAAGATTTAACCGTAAACCAAATTAGTCAAGGATTTTTCACAATATAAATTTCATAATCTGACTATAAAAAATTACATACCATTAGACAGTTTAGTACCGGAGTAGGAAACTTACAGGTTATCACTGAAGCTTTTAATTATAGCTCGTAAAGAATTACACGTGGAACAGAGGCGCTCGTTCTGCAATCGGACTCAGCTTTAAATGATCTACTCAGATTCGATGCCTCTCATCATTATGTATAGGAGAACTTTTATACTCCCAGCGAATCACCGAAGTCAGCGGGCGCGAGCGGCATTCAAGTGCAAGCGAACTTCAGCCACTGAGGAGCGGGTAAACACACGGCTCCAGACTATGCACGAAGACTATATATGTAGTTCCCCCAAATTTTATTCCCCGCCAGGGACAGAGTACAGACTACATGTACAGCAGCCTGTCGCTGCTGCTATGCGGGAGGAGCTGGCGGGCTAGGAAACCGCTGCACATTCAGACAGGGATGCCAAAAGTGCATGGCATAGGCAGACTGGCTGAATATTTTAGCAACCTCCAAATCCAGACACGTTTTTTCGTGTCATGTGACCAGACGGAGCTGCAATATCAGAAAGCATAACAGTGTACGAATGGGCCAGTTAATTTCAAACAGATATGCGGTTGAACTGCTTGTCCTGTCAGCTTTTAGACAGTTCACTAAGCATTATGAAGTTTATACACTGCTAGTTTACAGACAGAAAGACAGACAGACAGACAGACACTGGGACAGGCAGACAGACATACACTCTAATAGACAGACAGGACACGAAGACAGACAGACAGACAGACAGACAGACAGACAGACAGACAGACAGACAGACAGACATACAGACAAATAGACAGACAGGACACGAAGACAGACACTAAGACAGACAGACAGACAGACAGACAGACAGACAGACAGACAGACAGACAGACAGACAGACAGACAGACAGACAGACAGACAGACAGACATACAGACAAATAGACAGACAGGACACGAAGACAGACAGGACACGAAGACAGACAGGACACGAAGACAGACAGGACACGAAGACAGACAGGACACGAAGACAGACAGGACACGAAGACAGACAGGACACGAAGACAGACAGGACACGAAGACAGACAGAAAGACACTAAGCACTAAGACACACAGACAGACTTTAAGACATACATATACTAAGGCAGACTGACATACAGACACTAAAACACACAGAAACTAAGACAGAAAGACACTAAGGCAGACAGACAGACAGATAGACAGACAGACACTAAGATAGACAGACAGACAGGCAGACAAACACTAAGGCAGACAAACACACTAAGGCAGACAAACACTAAGGCAGACAAACACACTAAGGCAGACAAACACTAAGGCAGACAAACACACTAAGGCAGACAAACACTAAGGCAGACAAACACACTAAGGCAGACAAACACTAAGGCAGACAAACACACTAAGGCAGACAAACACTAAGGCAGACAAACACTAAGGCAGACAAACACACTAAGGCAGACAAACACTAAGGCAGACAAACACACTAAGGCAGACAAACACTAAGGCAGACAAACACACTAAGGCAGACAAACACACTAGGCAGACAAACACACTAGGCAGACAAACACTAAGGCAGACAAACACTAAGGCAGACAAACACACTAAGGCAGACAAACACTAAGGCAGACAAACACACTAAGGCAGACAAACACTAAGGCAGACAAACACACTAAGGCAGACAAACACACTAGGCAGACAAACACACTAGGCAGACAAACACTAAGGCAGACAAACACTAAGGCAGACAAACACACTAAGGCAGACAAACACTAAGGCAGACAAACACACTAAGGCAGACAAACACTAAGGCAGACAAACACACTAAGGCAGACAAACACACTAAGGCAGACAAACACACTAGGCAGACAAACACACTAAGGCAGACAAACACTAAGGCAGACAAACACTAAGGCAGACAAACACTAAGGCAGACAAACACACTAAGGCAGACAAACACTAAGGCAGACAAACACACTAAGGCAGACAAACACTAAGGCAGACAAACACTAAGGCAGACAAACACACTAAGGCAGACAAACACTAAGACAGACAGACAGCATGTGGATATGCAGGCAGTCGCACACTGATATGAGATGAATAGTGGCTCTGACTTTCCTACTTTCATGCCTGAAGGATCAGTCATGTACTGTCATGTACTGTCATGTATTTACACAGTGGGCAGAATCGCATGACAAGCTTTAAGGTCCTGAACTCTAACGCCAGAACCCGAAGCCAGTGAAGGTTTGCAAGGAATCAAGCTTTAAAAATAGAAAATCGGGTGTGTTTTCTCCCGGCTACCCGGCATCGCACAGCAGTTTTCGCTGTCGCTTTGGAAACATGATAACCGTCCGGCGGTTAGCTTACTAATGAGTAGTGAGGAAAGAATCTGAAGCGATTTTGAATCTTCTTTAGGGTGTAGCATTTTTTCACGTCCAGATTTAAGTGCAATCTACGCTTGAGTTCACAGTTCCGCTGCCAACACAAATACAAGGCCGAAAAAATATGCAGACCTCACAACAAGGACCACTGCATTGAAGTTACCGTCGTAACTGTTACGGAACTTCTGGTGGTCCTTGGCTCACAACAGGTCCTACAGGCGCTTTGACGATCGAGACAGATGTAAATTTAGAAACCCTATATTATATACTAACAACAGCATACAATTTTCGCTTTCTGCTTGGATTGCAAATTAGTTATTAAAGGCCATTCATGTTTATTGTGACTTGAATTTATTACAACAGTAAAAAAAAGTACGCGAAGACAGGTTGTCATGCTAGTTTCCATGTAAACTGTTCACTGTCCAACAGGCTCAGGTGTACATTAGCACCGGAGGATCGCCTTAAAGTGCTGCCTGAACGACTTTATCTGCCTGAACACGATGATGATAGTCAGGGTGCCAGTCCACTGCAGCATCAGGTCGCTGATGTCGTGCAGGTTGATAAGGAACCGTGTCTCCACGGGCGCATCCGGGTTCTCCATGGAGTTGTACAGGCCGCGAATGCCGATAATCTTGGGGATGCAGGTCAGGAAGTACACCAGGTTGATCAGCACGATGGAGAGCGAGGCGGAGGTCTCCTCGCGGCTCAGCTGTGGCCGGCGTGGCTGCGGCCAGCCGCCCGGATTCACAACGCGCCTGCGCTGCGAGTGATGCTCACGATGCGGCAGGTGATCAAGACATTGACGGCCAGGGCGGGCGCGATAAGCAGAATGGAGGTGTCGCCAGCCACCAGCAGGCGGTAGACCATGGCCGCGTAGTAGCTGGCAGACTTGGGCTTGAACACGATGCCGCACAGGATGGAGGAGTTGTAGCCGCGCATCGGGACCGCCGTGTGGCCCATGATGACCACCATCGGCAGCGAGACCAGGATGGCCGCGGCCACGCTGGCCAGGACCCCACGAAGGCGTGGTTCCGGGTCAGTCGGTGCGCCCACAGCGGCCAGTGGACAGTCAGACAGCGGTCGATGGCGCCAGCCAGCAGCACAATGATGACGCACACGGCGCTGAATGCCTGGACAAAGCGCGCCGCTTTGCAGACGCCGTCGCTGTCGTTCATCAGCAAGTAGCCAGCACTGCCCCGAGTCATGAACGGGACGCCCCTGGCCGGAAGACCCAGGCGAAGCCCCACACCAAAGGACTGGACGGTTTGTCGCACAGGCAGAAGGCGCAGAGGTAGACGCTGAAGCGGCTCTCAAGCCGCAGGCGCACGATGCAGACGTAGATGACGAGGCAGTTGCTGACCAGGCACAGGCCGAACATCAGCGGCAGGCCGTAGGCGGACAGGACGCCCAGCATGGTGGCCAGAGCGCACTGCGCGCTGCTCTGGTCGGCTCGACACTCAACCAGCAGGTCCTCCTTCGTGTCCACAAACTGCTGGTTGCTGGCGTAATTTTCAGTTGTCATGACAACATGCAGTTGGGACTACGCAGAGAGACTATATCGATAGTTGCTACCTAGTTTGAAGGCCACAAGAAACCACAAGGAAGCGTGGCCGCTCACAGGTGGGTGGAGTAGGCAGGTAAGTCAGCAGGCTAATATTGAAGGCGTTGCTGGGCAGCCGATAAAGATAACAGATAACAGCCGCGCTGTTTTTCCAGCAGTCAGGCACGTCCCGTAGGGTCAAGTCAGATAGCCGTGGGCTTTTAGAGGCAGAATCTGGATGGGAAACTGACCAATGAGGAGGCTGATGGGGGCTACTTTTGGTATTCATGACTTAAAAATATGAATTTTATAAATGTGGTTTCTTTAAAAATTCTTACGAGAATGATTAGTGCTGTTGGTGTTCTCATTTCGCACCTACAGCAAGTCTATCGATACAAGCGTATAGTCGCAACCCCTCTCGATGCTTTGATCATAAGATAGCAACAACTGCTAACTACTTTTGTTTATCTTTGAGCACTTGTGTAGGCCAGGAAAATGGGTGCTATACCCAGCCCAGCCAGCAATTTCCACTCCTGCAGTTTCTTTATCTAGAGCTCCATGTGAAAGCAGACCATTGCGGCAGTAAGCAATAGGCATTTCGAATGAGCAAAAATAAATGCTC